>CM075005.1:1429174-1447086 GCA_037576675.1 Pangasius sanitwongsei | reverse complement strand
TTATTTCTGTAAAGCTGCTTTGTGACAATGTCCATTGTTAAAAGCACTATACAAATAAAACTGAATTGAATTGAATACGGTATTCCCTACACCTCAGTATTCCACACACTAAAATACTACAATACAGTGTTATGTACACTTCAGTATACTGCACACATCAGTATTCCATACACTATAGTATTACCTACACTACAGTATTATGTACACTTCAGTATTCCATACACTATAGTATTCCATACACTTCAGTATTTCACATGCTATAGTTTTACTTACACTACAATATTCCGCATACTACAGTATTCTGCACACTACAGTATTCCATACACATCAGTATTCCATACACTATAGTATTACCTTCACTACAGTATTCCATACACTTCATCATTACACACATCAGTATTACCTACACATCAGTATTCCATACACTATAATATTACCTACACTACAGTATTACGTACACTTCAGTATTCCATATGCTATAGTATTCCCTACAGTATAGTATTACATACACTTCAGTATTCCACACACATCAGTATTCCATGCACTACATTATTCCATACACTTCATCATTCCACACACTTACAGTATTATGTACTATTTAGTATTCTGCATACATCAGTATTCCATACACTATAGTATTCCATACACTACAGTATTACGTACACTTCAGTATTCCATATACATCAGTACTCCATACATTATAGTATTATCAACACTACAATATTACGGACACTACAGTATTACGGACACTTCAGTATTCCATACACTACAGTATTCCACACGCTTCAGTATCCTGCGCACATCAGTATTCCATACACTACATTATTCCATACACTTCATCATTCCCTAACCTACGGCATTATCTACACTACAGCATTACAATTTCAGTATTCTGTACACTTCAGTATTCTGTACACTACAGTATTCCCTACAATTCAGTATTCCATACACTTCAGTACTTCTGCTACTTCTGTATTTGCTACATTACATCATTCCATACACTTCGGTATTCCGAACACTTCCATATTCCACACACTACAGTATTAGGTCTGGTTCAGTATTACAAACACTACAGTATTCCATACACTACCTTATTATGTGCACTTCAGTATTCTGCGAACTTCAGTACTCTGTAAACTTCAGTATTCAGTATGCTACAAAATTACATACACTATAATATTCTGTACACTTCAGTTTTCCGTACACTACAGACTTACTTGAACTTAATCCCCATACTTTAGTATTCTGTACACATTCAGAATTCACTGCACTTCAGTATTCCATACATTACAGTATATTACATGCACTTCAGTATTTCCCAGACTTCAGTATTCTGCACAGAGTAGTACACGTTATAGTGCACAGTACACCGTAGATAATATGGACCAAAATTTCCATCAACATTAATAAAATCATAATAAATGGATAATTCTTCTAATAAAATCAAACAGAAAAGGTGTTTTGCTCATTTACAAAAGTAACAACACTGCAATCAAGAAACTCCTAGCGTGTGTCAGTGCACGAGACAGCTAGATTTTCTTTCAGCCGAACAATTGTAAGAAACCAGTGAGGCAAAAGTTTATGAAGAAGAGCAGATTCAGGACACGAAACACGAGAAAGTAACCGTCTTTCATGTCCTGTATCTTTTCCCCTTCAGTCCGTCGGGTAAATCTGATTCGTGTTTTAGCTGAAAAAAAGAGGAAAGTATCGATTTCAGACGTCTTCGCTGTTGCAACGGGTCAAAAAAGCGTAAATGCGACGGCTAAACCGTAGCAAACTGGAAGCGGAGATTGCAGTTACACACACGGCATCTCTCTCTCTCTCTCTCTCCGGCCCTCCCTCCTTTCCTCACTATCCCTCGTTCACTGCCTCCCTCCCTCACTCACTCTCTCCTTCCCTCTTTTACGAGTGTTACTACAGAGGCTCGGCTATTAATGCACCACCGTGGCCTCCTTTTTCTCCCACGCCTAAATCGCAGGCTCTACTGCAGCTGGGACAGTGTGTGTGTGTGTGTGTGTGCGTGTGTGTGTGAGTGTGTGTGCATGTGTGTGTGTGAGTGTGTTAAACACACAGAAAGCGACTATGATTATTTTTATGTCAAAAAATTCACACACAACAATCACTTTACAGACACGCGCACACAAAAATAACGCAGTTATATGATGTGATAAAATAGCTGTGATATTTTTTGATTCACAAAAAGTAAAAAAAAAAAAGTATAATAATAATAATAATAATAATAATACTATTGAGATCATATAGCATGTAATTTATCATACAGTATCATATAACTGATTCTCAGCACACACCCATTAACACACACACACACACACACACACACACTCACACACACACCGTTTGTTTGAATATCAGAAGGCAAACTGACTCAGCGAGCAAATGATGATGGGAAAAATAAATAATAATGGCATGATGAAGAGTAAGAGAGCGAGGAGAGGCACAAGGCCACTAGACAGGTGAGGAGTGTGTACACACAGCTGGCATTCATGTTACACAAAGGAGACCCAGAACACACACACACACACACACACACACTAACACACTAAACAAAGGCCAGTCTAAGCATGCGACTAAGCGACAACAAAAATATGCTATGCTCTGTAACAACTATGCTCTATTATTATGATATATGCTATATTATTATGATCTTAAAACTTCTCTCAGTATTCATGAAATAGTAGGCAAGAAATACCCGGATGGTCTACTGCTTCCGCCGAGATTCTGCAGTATGGAAGTGATCGACGCTGCGCTATCCCATAAGGCACCGGGAAGTCGCGGAAGAACTGTCAGAATCAAAAATGGCGTAAAGCAGTGCATCTGTTTAAGTGTAAGTGCTATAGGTAACCGTACTTGTTTAACAACACCTGAGTAAGTCGTAAACTTATTGAAGATTTAAACAAGAAAAAAAAAAAATCTAATCTTTGCTCTAATCTTTAAGTTATTGCGGTTACTATGACGTCGTAGGTCACATGACAATGCCAACATGGCGGACGTAGTATGTCCGGATTGTATCCGTACTACACGTATATACTGATCAGTACGTTCTGTATCAATGGCCGAGCAGTAGGTACTGTCACAGGATGCGATTTCGGACGCAGCCATGGCTTGTCCAGCTATTCTTTCTTATTTCCAATGAGAAACGGTAATAGCTATATATATATATTTATCTTTTAAAGCTAACTAATTACAAACAAATTTAATCAGTGTGAAAATTGGAATTGGTGTCTCTGATTTACGCGCTCTGTTTTCGTACGATTAGCAAAGTCTCGTCACACACATTTAATGAGAGGTCTAAACATCGGAGCACGCGCATCATAGGACTGATCCGAGGAATCATTCGAGCCAGTGTTGATTTGATGTGTCATACCTAATTAGAGGAAAATTGATAAAAATTGAGAATTGATAAAATCTGAGTGCAAATCTTGTTCTGTCATTTGCTAGAGTGAACGTAGGATAAGCCTGAAAACAGCGTCCATAGGAACAACTATCATGTTAAGCAAACAGATTAATCCATGAACTAACAATAAAGAAAACATTAACTAACCCATTAACTAGAGTTTCAGCAAACAGGCCAACCACTAGCTAGCAGTACAGTGTACAGAGTAACAGACAATTTAACATTACATTAAATAAGCTAATCCACAAACTAGCATTACGATAAACAGGCTAACCCTTTTTAACTAGCATTAAAATAAATGTTACCCATTAACTAGAATTATAGTAAACAGGCTAACTGGGATATTAGCATTACACGGTAACATGCAAAATAGCATTAAAGTAAACAAAGTTGCATTATAGTAAACTGGGTAACCTATAAACTAACATAATAAACACCTAAAATATAAACTAATATAGTAACAAGAGTAAACTACAAACTAGCATTATGGTAAACAGGCTAACCCACAAACTAGCATTATATTAGACATGTTAACCCACAAACTAGCCTTATAGCAATTATGCTAACCCACAAACTAGCATTATATTAAACAAGATAAGTCACAAACTAGCATTACAGTAAACTGGCTAACCCACAAACTAGCATTTTAGTACACACTGAAAGGGCCAGAACATTTCAGTCACAAAATCTACATTTTACAATAGCAATGCTGCATGAACATGGCAGTAATCTGGCTAATGAACTAGCACCACAGGGAACAAAGTCTACCTATTAGCATTATTATAAATAGGATAAGCTATGAACTAGCACTGAAGTAAACAGGCTAAAACCCCAGTCTTATCTTTACTAAAGGTAACAAAGTGTAAATTCAGCTAATTTATCAGTTTTTTTTTTTTTTGTTGCAGTGGGTATGTGAAGTTTTGTGTCCTCAAAAATACTAATGTTTTATCACTTTCTGTCAGGAAATATACAAAAAAATACAAAAACAGTACTTCATGAAATGCCATTACAGTAAACAGGCAAACGGATGTGTCCTATATTTTGTGTCACATATTATACTACATTAAAACATTACCTCATGAGCTACCATTTAGCAAATAACTAAAATGAACTAGCAATGTAGAGAATAGCTATCACACTGTAAACACATTAGTTAATAGCTTTTTTGTGTCTTAGCTAACCAACACACAAGGGCTGTTATTTAGCAATTAAACTTACAATAACTCAAAAAAAAAAAAAAGCTATCTGTTTGCTGCAATGCTAGTTTGTAATTAGCCTGGTTCTGTGATGTTCATGAGGTAATATTTTTGTATATCGTATAATATTTAGTGACTGAAAGTGTTCTGTAGGACAATGAGACAAAACATATGTCTAATATCCACTTTTTTTATTATCTGTTCGTTTCATATAATGCTAACGTGTTGACCTAACGTGCTACAAAAGCAAAGTGACGCAGAAAGATTTTCAGTCACAAACGACATACAGAATACGACATTACCTCAAGAACTAACACACAAACTAGCATTGCTTAATGCTAGTTCATGGCTTACCTTATTTACAGTAATGCTAGTTTGTTATTAGCCTGCTTACTGTACAGTTCATGAGGTAATATTTGACATTGGGTGAAAAGAAATGTATTTCTAACATCCGTTTTTTTTGTTTGTTAGTCTGGTATCATGCTAATATTGTGCTACAAAGGAAACGTGACGCAGAAGATTTTCAGTCATGAAATACAGAGCATAAAACTACAAAAATATTACCACATGATATGTCGAATAACATATTAATCGACACAGTATTTAAAAATAATCATTTTTATAATCAGCGCTAACACACACTGCTTCGACCAAAACACTGCAAAGGCCCAAATAATAAACATGGATCCTGTTTTTTTATTTGAAAAAAAAAAAAAAACCCTGGTTGCCAGTTCAATAAATATTACACTCATCAGTGAAAGAGAGCAAATATGTTGTGTTACAATGTTAGAATTTTATACACAAAGCTAAACACCGAGCATATGCGTTCTACACAATTCCTCTCGTTCGAATTAATCTCATCGATATGATTATGAGAAAAATTACGAAATTCGAAATGATGGTACTTAAGACTCCACTGTGCTACGACAGCGACTTTGTGTCTAGCATGCTAGCAGCAAGTGCGCAGAGGGTTAGCCTGTAAGCTAACGACGTCAGCTAGGCTAACTCTCTCCACCCACCCTCTCTCCTGGCAGCGCACGAGGATACACACACACACACTACTACACTTACACACCGTCACATGCTAACACACACACACACACACGTACATATTATGCTAACAAAAACGGAGATTGATTTTCAAGTGTGTAGTGAGACACAGAGAAAACAGAGACATGGATCAGACTCTCCACTTCCTCTCTGTCTCTCTCTTTATTCCTCTTTCTCTCTCTCGGTCCGAAGTGACGCTTGACACGGAGTTTCGTCACCGCACCATGGCCGATGCTAATCAACCCAACTGTCCTGCGCTAACACACACCAGGACGACGCAGCCATCACCAAAATGGAGGGAAAAAAAACGGACGCGAGATCCCTCTCCATTCCATTTTTCTTCCCCTTCTCTCTCTTTCTCTCTCCCTCTCTCTCTCTCTCTGTCTCACACACTAAATATCTTTCTCTCCCTCTCTCTCTTGTTCTCTCTGCTCTCATTTTCTTCCTAGTCATGAAAAGAAGCTGAGGCGAGAACACGGAGGCCGGCAACCTGAATTTTTATCCACAACCTCGGTGATGTAATTCCCAAGCCAAGGACCAAAATGGTGGATGAGGGCTTATATGCTTCCTGTTTTTTTTTCCCCTCTCGTTATCTTATCTCTATACCTCAGTATCGCTCAGGAAAGACATGAACATCACCACACACACACCCCTTTTTTGTAACAAACACACTCCAGTAGAGAAAAACCGAACCAGGCCCAGACACTAGAGCTAGATGCTACAATGCCAGGATGCTAGCAGGCTAAGAATGTCTGTATGTAAGGAATAAAACAGAACTATATATTTAGATTTTTTTTGCTCCATATATGCTCCAGTTTTTTTTTTTGGACGCTAGGCTAATATAAGTTGCACCCACCTTGAGCGATGTAGGGCGCAAGAGGGGGGAGAGAAGGGGGGAAGTGCTTGTGGAGCCGGTAGTCCTTGTCGCGATCGGAGCCCAATTCGGGTCCGTCTGGACCGGGCCATGCCCGCCGCAGGTTGCGCGTTTTCTTCATCGTTGCGTTGGAGGGGACGGGATGGGAAAGGGGCAAAAAAGGGGGTGAGGGAGCAAGGGGGTAAAGGGGTAAAGGGGTAGGGAGGAAGGGGGGGTGCAGATGTGACGCTTTAGTCCTCCCACATTGGAATGGGGCACCCCGGTCCTGGCATCAGGCTAGATGCATGGTTTCTTCACACACACTCACACACACGCACACACACACACACACTAGGAACGACACACAGGCTCGGCTTGAGCCAATCCGGATGACCCGAAGCCAAACATCGGGATACACACTCCGCAGAACACACATTAAGAATGATGGACAGAAGGATGGATACCGGATTTAAGCAAGGTGCCTCGGAATGAGAGGATGGAGTAAGAGGGAGGGAGGGAGGGAGGGAAGGATACTGCGGAGGGAGAGAGAAAGGGAGAGAGTGAGAGAGAGAGAGAGAGAGAGAGAGAGAGCAGCGCGAGGCCTGTGTGTCCAACAATAGCTCCGTTCAACGCCGCACTGAGACAAAAGGCCTCCACTGGGAAAGAGAGAACACGAAAAAAACGAGTGCAATCCTCGAGGAGGAGGCGACCTCAAAAAACACTGTACGAGTGCAAATGTGAAGCAGGAAACAGAAGGCAGGGGCACTCGTCCTCCGTTCTCCTCCAGCCTCGAAAAACAACAAGACCACCAGCACCACCAGCACCAGCAAGCCGATGGATGAGAGACGGAGGAGAAAAAAGATGGAGGCTGAAATAAAAAGAGAGACGCTGCTCCTCTTTTGTTCAGTAAATCCACGCTGAAGGAGGACACTCACTCATTCACACGCCTGCATCCCTTCTTCCTCTGTTGCTACTGCCAGCACCTTCCGCTGATAGGGTGTGTGTGTGTGTGTGTGAGTGTGTGTGTGTGAGAGAGAGAGAGAGACAGAGAGAGAGAGAAAGAGAGAGAGAGTGTGAGGATGGGGAACGAGGGAGGGGGAGAGCGGGAGACCGAGCGATCGAGTGTGAGTGCACACGTCTGACAGAGAGAGAGAGAGAGAGAGAGAGAGGGAGTTAGAATGAGAGAGAGGAAGGAGGAGATTGAGAGATGAAGGGATGGACAGCTTGTGTGGCGAACGAGAAAAGCACTAATAACAGATTTAAAAAGAGAAAAAATATGAAAATATCGCTAGTGCCAAACAACTTATTCAGGAACGACTGAAAGAAAATTGCTGATGGTATCTGAAACGAGGGATTTTATTAACCCCATACTCTCTCTTTCTGTCTCCCTTTTTAGCTGTCACTCTTTATCACTTTCTCTCTCTCTGTCTCTCTCTCTGTCTTTCTCTCTGTCTGTCTGCATGTCTCTTTCTCTCTCCCTGTGTCTTTCTGTGTGTGTGTGTCTCTTTCTCTCTGTATGTCTCTTGGCCTCTAACGCCATCTCTCTTTCTGTGTCACTCTCGCTCGCTCGCTCACTCTCTCTATCTATCTATCTGTCTGTCTGTCTATCTATCAGTTCTCTAACTGCTAGAACACTGATTAAAGCAGCAGTATGTAATGTTCAGAGCCCTCTTCTGTCTGTGAAGTGAAGTACAACTGCACTTAAAAAACACGGACAAGCCTTCAGCCTCCCCCAAACTGACTCCACCCCCTGTGAAAGTCAGAAAACTGGGGGAAAAAAATTCACTCTGAAACAGAAACGTTTCTTCTCCACAAATATAAAAAATAAACATTTTCTAAAACAACGCAGATGTGTGAAAACACAGGTGTGTTTTTTTCAGCAACACATTTAAGTTCCGTGGCCAGACGTTTCATGTGTAAATAAATGTAACTGCGAAATAAATGCGACATTTCATGTGTAAATTTAGTGCAAGTGTTAGAGATCATTAACTAAATTAGCAAGAGGGATTTTTTTTTTTTTTACAAAAATTCGCTAGGCTATTATTATGAATAATTATTATGAGAAATATGAATCTTTAGGGTCCCCAACAGAAAAGCTTTCGCCCTATAGTCGGACATCGCAAGCTCAAATCCTGTCCCCTGTCAATCACAGTGACAATAGCCAATCACAAGCTTCTGTGAGCTCATGTATGTGGAAGAGGGCAGATAGCTTTTCCTCTGAGTGTGTTACGCTTTTTCACACAGGTGAAAAAAAATATGAAATACAATACACAAGTGTGATCTGATGACAGCTTGATCTCGTTTTTAAAGAACTAAACGCTGACTTTGGTCAGAATCTGTTGAATGTAATTCTATGTTGCATTTCAATACACTTTCATCACTGTGTTTCAGTCATGCCACACTGAAATGCAATCACACTCCAATCCACGTGCAAGAACACACTTTCTCATTTCTTACTGGTTTCTTCATTCCTACTGCATGGATTGTTGAACCTTTAATCATCAAGTGTTTCTCAATTAATACTAAAACATGATTAATATGAGTAAAATGGCTAATATGATTAAAAATGCTAACAGATCACAGCAGGACCCAGGAGTAGAGTTTTAATTCAATGCAAATTAAAAACTTTTTCACGTGATTTTTTTAAATGCTGTTTGCATTGGCAGTATGACAAATCTCTACAATGAAAACAACTTTATTATGGAAATATGGTCATAATTACAAAAAGACAATTTAGATCTTAAAGATTAATTTTGAGAAACTTTCTCAATTTCAGACAGTATGACATTACAATTTGAAGAAAAGACCTTTACAAATTTATTACCTGCCCTTCAGTCGTATTCATTTACAAACCAATTGGGCTTCATTTATAAAGCCGGATACGAACGGATTTATTCGTAAATCATTCATATGAGCATTTACACAAGAAATGTAATATTGTAATATAATGGAGTATTCATGAAAATCCTTTAAATTAGTTCGTATTCTACTCGTGCTCCTGAATGGGTGTCAATTTACAAATAAGAAGACTAACTAAATCACTTGTTTATATCAATCATTAATGGCAATAAATGAATATTAAATATATTTAAAAAAATTAAAGACAGCAAGCCAAATCAAATCCATTTTAAGCCAAATAAGACTAGTTGTTCTATTACGAAGAAATGTCTCCGTATAAAAGGAGGATGCGCTGGTGTCTGTGCGGATGTGAGCCGGAAGCCGAGGCAGTGCGAATAGCAGAGTTTATATTACGGGAAGTTAGCTGGGAGTTAGCACATGATGCTCTTCGGAGGCAGTGGATATTTAAAGAAATCTTTATATTCCCCTTTTCACGTTTTGCAGTGATTGGCATATTTGCTTTGAGCATAGTGTCTTGCTTTTACAAGATAGCATCAGTGAGGACTCTTGGTTTCTCTCCATATTTTGGCGTTTCTTGGTGCTGTGACTCCACTGGTTACGCTGCTAAATAATATTTTTTTATTCTTGTAGACGTGAGTCAAAAGTACTTACACTTCTGCCTCTGAGAAATTCTTCTCTTTTTTGGCCCTTTAGTAGCCATTTTGTGCTTTCCACTCTGTGAGCTTTGCCTTTTATGAAGTCTTGTTTGTGTTCCTAAATGCAAATCAGCAGTGCCGTACACACACCCGGTAACTTACGGATGATTGCCATTCATCATCAGCGTTTATACACCACTTGACGAAAATATTTACACAAATGTTGGTAAATAAGACCAAATTTGACTTTCAGGTTTAGTAAATTCTAATGTCGGTGATAAATTCATTTAATTTGCATTATCCCCGCCCACAATTTTACACTTTACACCCCAAAACTGCATATTTGTTAAAGCAAACATGTAAAATAGATGTGTAGGTTTTTTTTTTGCTCATGTGAAAGAAACAATTCTTCATAAAGCCTGTTAGTAAACCAGCTTGTGATCTCACACACACACACACTCACACATACACACAAACACACACACCATTTAGTATATCAGGACATGTGTAACATATCTAGGGTTCTAATATGGATACATTATGGATGCGTGATTGTGGTTTTAATCCTTAGAAATGTCATTTATTTCGATTTTTTTATGTTATGGATTTCTATAACAAGATCACTGAGAGTTCAAAAGTGCTGTTTAGAAATAAAATTACTGGTACTAAAGAAACATATAAGTAAAAGTAAATTTACGCCTAAATGTTTACCGTCACAGCTCAGTCTCCATGCCTCGTCAGAGTTTATTTTCAGTCACTTCCCAAACTCCAAAATCCATTCTAAGGTGTTTTACCCATAATGCATTGCGAGCACACAACAGATTCGACACTGAGTGTGTTTGTGTCACACTCGTATGAACCGCTAATAAACAGCTAACAATGCTGATGTCATGCTGTGCTGCTGATAGATACAAGTGAGGGGCGGGGCTAAAAGACTAACTCCTCCCCTGAACCTGTTACACTGCAGCCTTTACTAAACACACTCACAATTCATTTCACAGTGTGTAACAGAAAATCAGAAACAGGAGTGTGTGTGTGTGTGTGTGTTATTTTATATTATTTGATTATATAAAATGATTTTTATTTATTTGGTTTATATTATTTTTATGCTATACAGTAAAGTCAAAAGTTATATACATATACATTTCTTTTGATATTATATAATTTATTATCATTATTTATTTATGAAGCATTTATTTATTTGCTGTTTATTTATATTTCTAATTTATTTGTGTCCATTTATTGTATTTTATTCATTTCATTTCTAGTAATCGCAATAATATGACTATTTTTATAATATAGCTGTAAGATATTAAACAACTGTGTAATAATTTTAAATTCTTAAATTATAAACTAATTAATATAATCAAAATAATATAACAGTGTATTTTTTATTGATTATATAATTCTTTATTTGTTAAATATATTGATTAATTAATTTATTATCTATTCAATTAATAGCATTTAACTCTTTGGAACTATTGGAACTATTATTATTATTATTATTGCTAAAATAAAAAAGTTTATATAATATTTTTCATATTAATTAATTACTGTATTAACATTTTAATGAAATTATTTTATTATTATTTAATTTTTAGAATGCTACTATTTATTATATATTATTTATTTACTATATGTATTTATTACTTGCTGATATTGTACTATTTATATTTTTTTAATGGTGTGTTTTATTTTTATTTATGTTTATACTGCATTCAGTACTTACAGACTGGATATAAAAAGTTTACACACCCCTGTTAAAATGGCAGGTTTTTGTGAAGTACAAAAAGGAAACCAAGATAAATCATATCAGAACCTTTTCTACCCTCAATGTGAAATTACATTGTATAAAGATTAAGTGAAAAACAATCAGAAACATTTTAGGGAAAAAATACAATAACCTGGTTGCGTAAGTGTCCAGACCCTTTTATAATTGGGGATGTGGCTGTGTTCAGAATGAACCAATCACATTCAATCTCATGTTCAAAAGTAATTATCATGCAGCTGTCATCAGTGAAATTATTCTCAAATAAAGACCAGCTGTTTCTGCACGAGTTTCTTCACATCTTCTTGGTTTCATCTGACTGCTGAAGCCATGGTCTGCTAAGTGCTTACAAAACCTGTACGGTATGTCACTTGTCAAAAGATATCAATCAGTAAAGGGGTATAAAAGAATTTCAAAACATTAGATGTACCAGTGAACGCTGTGAAGTCCATCATCAAAAAGTGGAGAAAATGGAGCACCACAGTGGCGTCACCAAGAACAGGACGTCCCTCCAAAACTTATATAAAAAGACAAGACAACAACATACCAGGGAGGCCACCAAGAGCCCTACGGCAACATTAAAGGAGCTGCAGGAATATCTGACAATACTGATTACTCTCTGCATGTGACAACAATCCCTCGTATTCTTCACATGTCTGGGCTGTGGGGTAGGGCGGCTAGACGGAAGCCCTTTCTCACAAAAAACATCCAAAATCAAATAAATCACCCCAAACCATGTGGCAAAATGGTCTGGTGAGAACAAATCCAAAAGGTGTAATAATTCCATAATTCCAAAAGATATGTTTGGTGCAAAAAGAAAAACAAACCAAAAGAACACCATACCCAGCATGGTGAAGCATGGTGGTGGCAGCATCATGCTTTAGGGCTGTTTTTCTTCAGCCTGACCTGGGGTTTTTATCAAGGTGGAGGGAATCATGAATAGCTACAAATACCAGTTTATTTTAGTGCACAAACTTCAGGTGTCTGCTACTGAGCTGAAGATGAACAGGAATTTCACATTTCAGCACGACAACGACCCGAAGCACACATCCAAATCAACAAAGGAACGACTTAACCAAAAGAAGATCAATGTTCTTGAACCCAGACCTGAATCCAGCTAAAAATCTGTGAGGTGATCTGAAGCAGGCTGTGAACAGGAGATGCTCTTACAATTTGTTGGATCAAGAATTTTTTTCTAAGAAAGAGTGAGAAGATATTGCTAAGTCAAAGATGCCACGCTGATAGACTGAGTGGTGTAATAAAATCAAAAGGTGCTTCAACAGTGTATTAGTTTAGGGGTGTGCACACTTATGCAACTAGCTTATTGTAGCTTAAGTTTTTAATTTTTCCTATTTTCCATAAAAAAAGTTTCTGATCGTTTTTCACCTAATTTGTAGAATTTACAATTTCACATTAAAGGTGTGAAATGTTCTGACGAAAACCTGCCATTTTTACAGGGGTGTGTAGACTTTTTATATCCGCTGTATATTTAGTAGTCGAAAAATATGTGTTAGTGTTTATTACTATATATTTATATAATGTCTATTTAATATACTAGTAATCTGTATACTAGTTATGAGGGTTTTAATATGCTGTTGTTTATAATATTTATTTTTGGACGTTGTTATAGTAGATATTCAACTTGTGACTACTTCCTGTTTCACTGGTGTCCCAAGCCAAAGAACCGTTTTATTTTTTTTATCTTTCGTTATACTTCCAGGTTTCTAGGCATACAAAAGATTTGTGTTTGTTGTTGTTGTTGTTGTTGTTTAAATGCCCTGAGTGTGCTTTCCATCCACCACAGTTACAGGGTTTTTAATTTCCTAAAAGGGTAAGTGCATCTGTTGTAGAGTTTTACACAGAAACCTTAGAGTTCCAGACTTTAGAGTACTAAATATAACTTTTTGTTCTACGAAATTAAAATTTAGAATTAAATTTCCATATAATAAGCAGTGCAGAGGGTTAACAACAAAAGCCTGAACATCACAGTAAAGTGTTTTGTCGTGAATGAGGTGTAAGCGTTGATGGAAACGGTGTAGCCAGGGTGTGTTCCACTTTCTAGTGACTGTGTGTCTTTTTTTAATGACGCCATCCTGTCACTGTTAGTGTGACTATTTTCACTAGAACAGCAATTAATGGAACAATTCTCAGTTCAAATTTGAGAGCTCATATTTAAGCAGATCGAGTGTGACTGTAAAAAAAAGGCTGATCCCAGATCAGAGGGACTCTGAGACTCTTTATGAAGCCTGAAAAACTATCAAGTGCTGCTTATTCTCAGCGCTACAGCTCCACCTAATGGCAGAGACCTGTTACTGCAGCTCAGAGTTCAGTAACGCTCAGGTACACACAATGTTCATTCATTGATCCTTATTCTTATTATACACATTGGGTAAAGTGAATCAGTTACAGCACATGCGCAGTAAGTACACTACACCGTGACTCCTATATTAGTGCACTACAGTCAGGGGACTAAATTATGAATCCCATTTTAGAGTGTACTATAAAAAGGGGACTAAATAATGTGCACTATTTCTGGCTTTTTTCAGTTCTGATGGTGTTTATTTTCTATCTGTCTATCTATCTATCTACCTGTCTGTCTGTCTGTCTGTCAAGTGAACTCCATCTGAGTCTAACATACACTCCAGCAGAGAGTGAGTAAAAGAGAGACAGAGAGAGAGAAATATAGAGAAAGAGATAAAGCCAGGAAGACAGAGAAAGAGAGAGGGGGAGAGAGAGAGAGTAAGAGAGGTTGACAGAAAGAGACAGAGATAGAGAGAGACAGACAGGCAGTGGGAAACAGAGAGAAAAAGAGTGAGACAGGTAGAGAGAGAGAGAGAGAGAGAGAGAGAGAGGTAGACAGAGAGAGAGACAGACAGGCAGAGAGGGAGGAGGGACTATGCAGCCAAGCTCACTCTGTTCATTCATACAAAAGGAAAGAGGAGTAAAACACACACATACACAAACACACACACACACACACACACGCGCACACAAACACACACACACACACACGCACAGACACACGACAGCTATCTTCTCTCTAAGCCGCAACAGCAGCCGTAACCATGACAACGTGATGGCAACAGCCGATGAGCTCACCAGCTTTGCAGCTAAAGAACGAGAGAGGAGTGTGTGTGTGTGTGTGTGTGTGTGTGTGTGTGTGTGTGTGTGTAACCGCAGCTCGTGTCCTGATTCAGAAAAGTGCCTCGTTTTAAACACAGATTTTGGAGAAAGGAATCCGACACGAATGGACTTGAGTCTCTAAAAAGCTGAGGAACGACTTTACAGAAGATTTTAAAGCAACAGTTTTCAAGAACATTTTTTTTTTCATTTTCCCTTTTGCCTCAAATGTAGTCAATCAGCCAATATGGCGTCTGATTTAGCTAATGATTTAGCTAATGTGGCTAACAAGTACAGTAAATCATTAGCATATTTTTGTTGTAAATTCATATCAAAATCTTCCTTAAATAATTTATCCACCATTTCTAAGGACAAGTCCATGATTTATCAGTAAATAAGGTTAGAGCTTGTGTTACACCTCCAAACCAGCAGGTGGCAGCAGCTCGTCAGGCACTATAATATATGTTTTCACATGCAAAACCCGTTGTTTTTCTTCAGTAAAAATTGTTTAACTTTCTGTTTATTCCGTTTTTTTTCAACAAAAAGGAAATGCAGTTCAGCTGAAAACATATAAGTTATATATAATATATACTGAACACCCCACCAAGCCCCTCTCCACCCTCTCCACCCAAAACTTAAGTACCTATAACATATATATTGGTGTTTAAAAGGGTTTTTTTTTTGGCACTGTATATACACAATGAGTCAGTATACAGTACTGTGCAAAAGTCTTGGCACCCTTTTTTTCCCTTTTTTTTAGTACAAACTTTGTCATAGATGTTTATTTTCTGACTTATACATTATCGTGTCAGTAAAAAAACATTTTTGATTCCAAACATTAGTTTTCCGGCACAAAATGAAACGTTACAGAAAAATGTTTGTATGTCAATAAAGAAAGCAGCAGATTCCATAAGAGACACTTTTCAGATAAAAACAGAATGAAGGCTGCTGGGTTTCGCTGCAGAAATAAGAAGCGAGTCGACAGTCAAAGTCTCCAGAAGAACTGCGGCTGCTTCTGCAAGATGCTCAGTAACACTTACAGCTCATTTCCTTATAAAACTTTATTTTAAAGCGAAGGATCGTCGCAGTAAATACTGACTTTGTTTCATTTATTACTGTTTACTGCTCTTTACAGTGTTTTTTTTTTTTTTATGTAGAAACATTTAATTTCATTATTTTTGAAGGTGTCTTTGCTCTACAGCATTTCTTTACATGTACCTAAGACTTTTGTACAGTAGTATATATATATATAAATACAGTAATGCCCTTAATGAGCTGTATTACTGTAATGCTGTAACAGTGTAAATTTTATACAAATCTGACACTGTGTTCTTACCGTCCTCCATGATGAGTACTTCCTTCTGGCACATGTCCTGCACGTTAACAGTGCAGTTAACGATGAATTCTGGAGATGAGCAATCATCCTGCCGAATCTCCTCACACTGATAACACTGAATCTGCAGAGCGCCAACTACACACACACACACACACACACACACACGTGTTTATTAACACAAAATAAAAGGTTCTGACCAAAAGAATCTGGTTCTAAGCGTGTTTGCATTGCTATGACATTGTGATATCAATGATAAAATGAGATTGAAATCCTGTGTTATTTATAGCAGAGCTTTTACCTCATACTTACTCACTGTAATGTCTTTTACCAATTAACAAAACAATTACAGTTAATCATAATGCAGTGCATAAGACCACTTTATAAGCGGAGTTTATAAGATTAGTTTATGGAGGCAGTTGATAAATGTAGTTCATAAGTAGAGTTTGTATGTGTAGCTTAAAAGTGTAGTTTATAGGTAGAATTTCTAAGTGTAGTTTATGGATGTGGTTTACAGGTGTGAGTGACAGTGTGAGTCTGTGTGTGTCAGTGGGAGTCTGTGTGTGTGAGTGACAGTGTGAGTCTGTGTGTGTCAGTGTGAGTCTGTGTGAGTGACAGTGTGAGTCTGTGTGTGCGTGTCAGTGTGAGTCTGTGTGTGAGTGACAGTGTGAGTCTGTGTGTGAGTGACAGTGTGAGTCTGTGTGTGTGTCAGTGTGTGTGTCAGTGTAAGTCTGTGTGTGTCAGTGTGAGTCTGTGTGTGTCGGTGTGAGTCAGTGTGAGTCAGTGTGAGTCAGTGTGAGTCTGTGTGTCTCAGTGTGAGTCTGTGTGTGTGTCAGTGTGAGTCTGTGTGTGTGACAGTGTGAGTCAGTGTGAGTCAGTGTGTGTCTCAGTGTGAGTCTCAGTGTGAGTCTGTGAGAGTGACAGTGTGAGTCTGTGTGAGTCAGTGTGAGTCTGTGTGTTAGTGTGAGTCTATGTGTCTCAGTGTGAGTCTGTGTGTCTCAGTGTGAGTGTGTGTCTCAGTGTGAGTCTGTGTGAGAGTGCGAGTCTGTGTGTCTCAGTGCGAGTCTGTGTGTCTCAGTGTGAGTCTGTGTGTCTCAGTGTGAGTCTGTCTGTCTCAGTGTGAGTCTGTCTGTGTTAGTGTGAGTCTGTGTCTCAGTGTGAGTCTGTGTGTTAGTGTGAGTCTGTGTATCTCAGTGTGAGCCTGTGTATCTCAGTGTGAGCCTGTGTGTGTTAGTGTGAGTCTGTGTGTCTCAGTGTGAGTCTGTGTGTCTCAGTGTGAGTCTGTGTGTCTCAGTGTGAGTCTGTGTTAGTGTGAGTCTGTGTCTCAGTGTGAGTCTGTGTCTCAGTGTGAGTCTGTGTGTTAGTGTGAGTCTGTGTATCTCAGTGTGAGCCTGTGTGTGTTAGTGTGAGTCTGTGTGTCTCAGTGTGAGTCTGTGTGACAGTTTGAGTCTGTGTAACATCAGTCCACTGAGGCGAGCGTAGTGAAGAACCCAAGTGCAGCTTTTATTTACAAAGTGAAAACCAAAATTACAAACAAAGACTTGCCTTGACATGGACAGACTTGACTTGGCATGAACAAGCTTGACACGAACAGACTGCAGGTTACAACATCAATACACGACCAAAGACAATGGCTACATGAGGGCTATATATACACCAAACAATCAAGGTAACATGACAATA
>CM075005.1:1418773-1429074 GCA_037576675.1 Pangasius sanitwongsei | reverse complement strand
AAGCGAAGGATCGTCACATTAAATACTGACTCTGTTTCATTTATTACTGTTTACTGCTCTTTATAGTATTATTTTAAATGTAGAAACATTTAAGTATTTAAGGAATTTAGGGATAAATTCGCATATTTACAATTTATTTTGGTTTAATTTAATTTGAATCTATTTATTTCTGTAAAGCTGCGTTGTGAATTGAATTGGTTATTGAATTAATTTGGTTATTTTTGAAGGCATCGTTGCTCCACAGCATTTCTTTGCAGTGTCCTGTATAATTTTAAAAATGTGTTTTGTAGATTTTCTTATTTTATTTTTTCCAGTTTTACTATTTACAGTTTACTTGGTGGAAAAGGTTTTGCTGATTCATCCTGCACTTGTCCAATTTGCGTCCAATCAAATGCTCTCTAGAATGTATAATCCCTCCCCTAAACAGACAGCAGCAGCTCGTTAGCTACTGAGACACAGTGAGGATACACGCTGCTGATGCTCACTAATGTCCAGTCAATCCCTACGACGCTCTCCCTAACTTCCTGTTTCAACAGGAAATACATCAGCAAAATACATCGACACTTCATGGTCATTTTAAGGCTGAACACGGAACACACACTGCACGTCCTCGCGGCTCCTTTCCCCAACAAACACTCGACATTTTCCAGGCTGCCACGTGAGCAGAAGCGTGATTATCCTCCTCACTGTAATTTCATGCTTTCACGCAGCACAGACACGCTCAAGTGAGAACTTGTAAAGACGCAGAAATGATCTGTTCACAAAACTTTCCCCAGTGTGACGCCACTCTGACGAACACCTCGGCTATTCTGAGAGACGTGAGAGCAGAACCACGTGATCTGTCTGAGTGAGGAGTGCACGGTGTGTCACGTGGAAACTGTTTAACTCACCTTCTAACACAGCAAGGACAAGAAAATAATCTATAATACACTTATTAGAATATACATAAGTACACTTATAAATATAAATAAAGTGTAATATAAATATGTGTGTATGTATAAAGTTTAATATAAATAACTACACTTAATATACTTAATCTAATTATTGTAATATACAGTAAAATACACCTAATGTAATTAGTATAATTAATATATAATACACCTGATATGCTCTGGAGAAAAGAATTCAAGCAAAGTTTGGTAAAGAAAAAAAAGAAAAAAGAAAATCAGCTGAGACATTTTCAGTGCAAACTCGATCTTTAACGCACTCACTTTTGGATCAGAAACAAAACGTACGTCTGCATTTTTTTAAAAAAATAAATATAAGACTCAAACCATATCATCATCTGAATCACGTCTAATGTTTAACTCCGCCTTCAGCGTTTAGGCCACGCCCCCAAACTGAGTCCTACTTAATTCTTTCATTCTTTCTTTAGCTTCTTTTCATTAATTATAATTGTTTTTTTTTCTTTTTTCTGTCTCTGTCCTTCTTGGAGTTTTCCCCTTTTATCCTTTTTTATTTTCAGTCACTTTCTGGATTTTTCTTTCTTTCTTTCGTTCTTTGTTTTTCTTGGTTTCTTACTTTTATTTACAATTCCAGTCTTTTTTCTCTTTCTCTTTGTTTCGTTATTGCGTCATTCGTCATCTGTTTGTGCTGGTTTATTCTTCTTGCTTCCCCTTTTATTTCTTGTTGCTTTTCAATTATTAAGCTACTTTTCATTCTGCCTTTCATTCTTTAATGGTTTTTTTTCTTTCTTCTTTCTGCTTTTGTCCTTGGATGTTTTTTTTTTAACTTCAATTATATTTCAATTATTTTTCTGTTTTTTTTCCACTTTCTTTCGTTCTTTCTTTCTATTTTTGATAAAGATGGATGGAGATCAGTGAGACACTGTAACACTGACATAAACTAGATTTTGTTGAGAGAGAAAGAGAGAGAGAGAGAGAGCATGTGAGTAAAGGTTAAAATTGCCCTGATGGTAAACGTGTGTGTGTGTGTGTGTGTGTGTGTCCATGAACTGTGAAATACTGAGTGAAGTGTAAATGTACAGAGTTATAGGAATGAAAATCATCCACATTCCAGCAGAGCAGTGTGTGTGACGGGGTGAGAGGAACTCGGGTAACAGCACACACACACACCACTGATCAACACTAACACTACTGTGTGTGTGTGTGTGTAAGAGAGAGAGAGACAGAGAGAGAGAGACAGAGAGAGAGAAAGAGATGTCTGCACTTCTGTGTGTGTGTGTGTGTGTGTGTGTGAGTGTGTGTGTGTGTAAGAGAGAGAGAGACAGAGAGAGAGAGACAGAGAGAGAGACAGAGAGAGAGAAAGAGATGTCTGCACTTCTGTGTGTGTGTGTCTACTCTTGTAGCATTTTTCATGTTTGTATGCTTTCATTATGTGTTTATGTGAGGTTTGTGTGTGTGTGTGTGTGTGTGTGTGTGTGTGAGTGTGTGTGTGTATGTGTGTGTTCAACACTGTTCTGTACTTTGATGTGTGTGTACACCTTCTTTAACTTTTAAGTATGGTGTGTGTGCTGACAGAACCCTGCCACATCATGAGCCAAATATGTATCTTTTACACACACACACACACACACACACACACACACACACATGGCTGGTGCTGGCAGGTAACTCAGCTCACCTTGAGGACACATCACCCAGCCCTACACACACACACACACACACACACTACACTGTCTGTAATGATGTGAAAGTCACTGAGGGAAAATAATGCAGCGAAAATTATTATTTCTTTCTTTCTTTCTTTTTTCTTTCTTGTTTTTAAATGAAATGTTTCTATTCTTGTTCATTCTGTTTCTATTGTTTTTATTTATTTATTTATTTTATTCAGTTTTTATTTATTAGTTTTTTATCCAGTTTGTCCTTCTTTCTTCGTCTTACTTCCATTTTCTTCTTTTTCTCTTTTTCAGTTAGAGGTGTGGAGGGAATTTGTATAACAGACCGTATCTCTGATACACACACCTGAGTGCTGAGTGCTTAATGTGACCCGTGTTAAACAATGTTAAAGAAATAACCTCATTCACTCACTCACTCACTCACTCACTCACTCACTCCCTTACACACTCACACACTCACTCACTCACTCCCTTACACACTCACACACTCACACACTCACTCACTCACTCCCTTACACACTCACACACTCACTCACTCACTCACTCCCTTACACACTCACTCACTCACTCCCTTACACACTCACTCACTCACTCCCTTACACACTCACACACTCACTCCCTTACACACTCACTCACTCACTCCCTTACACACTCACTCACTCACTCCCTTACACACTCACTCACTCCCTTACACACTCACTCCCTGACACACTCACTCACTCACTCCCTTACACACTCACTCACACACTCACTCCCTGACACACTCACTCACTCCCTTACACACTCACTCCCTGACACACTCACTCACTCACTCCCTTACACACTCACTCCCTGACACACTCACTCACTCCCTTACATACTCACTCACTCACTCACTCACTCCCTTACACACTCACTCACTCCCTCACTCACACACTCACTCTCTCACTCCCTTACACACTCACTCACTCACTTACACACTCACTCACTCCTTTACACACTCATTCCCTCCCTCCCTTACACACTCTTTCCCTCACTCACTCACTCACTCACTCACTCTCTCACTCACTAAGTCACTACGTCACTCACTCCCTCACTCATTCCCTCCATCACTATCTCACTCCCTCCCTCCCTCACTCATTCACTCACTCCAACACTCACTAACTCACTCCCTCAATAAGTCACTCAATCTACAACTCAGTCACTCATTCCCTCCATCACTAACTCACTCACTCCCTCACTCACTCATTCACTCCATTACTCACTCACTAACTTACTCTCTCACTCACTCCCTCACTCACTCCCTCACTCACTCATTCCGTCCCTCCCTCACTCCCTCACTCATTCACCCACTCACTAACTCACTCACTCATTCCATCACTCCCACACTCACTCATTCACTCAGTCACGCACTCCCTCCCTCCTACCCTCATGCACTCCTTCACTACGTTACTCACTCACTCACTAACCCCCTCACTCACTCCTTCATTCCCTCACTCTGTAGTGTTGATTTGTTATTGCTCTGCTTGCTTCCCTCTATTCTCTCCCGTCTTCTCCTCCCTTTCCTGCAATTGATAAACCACAGTGATTGTTAGCGTGTGTGTGTGTGTGTGTGCGCGCTGTAGCATTGGTTCTTTTTCCTGCTAGTCCTTACTCCTTCCTTCCTCCTCTGGTTTGGAACGGAAACACACTCGGCGTGGCGAGACATTGTCAAGTCATAAGTTTCATTGTTTAGAGCAGAGATACTGAAACACACAGCGTGTAGTGACATTCCCTTATTTTACACACACAAAAAATATCTGGGTCTATGTGAAACCTTTTTTTTTTTTTATAAATGTATTTGATGTACAATTTACATCACTTACACACTAACGTCGGAGCATGTTAAGCTGTAGTCCTCATTATAACAGCTCCTTTAATCAGCCTGCGAGATCACGCTCTTCTGATCTCTCGATGCTTTAATATGGATTCACACACTAGACGACTAAAAACAGTGCACAGTAGTGATCAAAAAAACTTCTTCCCCAATGCAGGAGGCAGCAACTTTCTACAAAATCACAGCGGTGTTGATCTGGAACGGGACTAAAATGATCAGACGACCGCAGAGTTAGTCAAAATAATACCGCGGGTAATGCAGTGTGTAATTTTCTCAAGGGAGGAGGGAGAAAAACACCAACGTGTCTGATCAAAACAGAGATAAAATCACAGAGGAGCTCCTGCAAATGATTTCATTCCTCCAGTCCAGTATGTAAATGAATCCTGTTCAAATCTGGCTAAAGAGAGTTTCAAAAAGGAATAAAAAAAAACAAAGAGTTCAATTTTCAGCCATTAATTCAACTGTATCTCATTTTTATGCTTTTTGAGCTTAAATATGATCCTGAGCTCAACCGTTAAGCTTTGCGCTGTTCCATGCTGCATGTGTGAAGTCAGCGTCAGATCCTCACACACCTTCCTCCTTCCTTTTTGTAATATACCTGTGTGTGAGCCTTGTTCAGGAAGCACCCGAAATTCCTGATCTGTGACCTCCCTCGAAATGTGAAACCTCATCGCCCGCATGTTCAGAGGAAACCATCCATCCATCCTGCTCCACCACCACCACAAGCACCACCACGGCTCCTATTTCCTGCACTTCTAAAGGGATAATGAAAGGCTTCTCCAGATTCTCGAACTCCACAGGTATTGTGCTAAGAAGAAAAAATGAGCTCAAACAAGAAGGTAAGTTTACAACGCATAAATCTGTTCGCTTCAGAAAATCGACACGCTGCGTGCGAGCATGCTGAGCATCTCACACTTTAACCTTCAAACATCTGATTATATACAATTATCCCTAAAGAAAAGCGTGAAAGAAACTTCCAGCAGTTCCATCATGACGCCCATCATTGAGACAAACATTTCCAATTAAAGTTAAAAAAAAAAGCCTTAAAAATGAAATTACAGACTGCAACTCTGTCATCATTCGCTTCATTTCAAACACATCCAACTTTAAAAACTTTAAAATCTCTGCAAGTCCTCCTACAACCTCAATTTAAGAGTTTTGGAAAATTATCAAATATCAAATGCAACTAAATCACTCTTCCTCGTTATAGTTACTACAAATTTGGTGTAAAATCATGTCAGTTTTGTTAGTGTGTCATCATTTCACTTTGAAAGAACTTAAAACACGCTGCTATCCCCTTTTCCAATCAGTAAGGTCTGCATGACTATTAAGTTTTACAAGTCGATCAGTAAAAGTATTTGACTAGTTGTCTTTTCAGTATTTAACCCAAAAGCTGTTTCAGGACATTGCTATTTTTTTTTTTTTTTTTTTTTTTGCAGCAGCAGCAATGAACACACAAAACACGTCAAACTGTGTATCATGTTACACTACCAGTTCTTAAAATGCAGCGCAGCTAAAATTGTTGATTCTGAAACCGAGAGCGTGCAACATGGAAGCTTGTGTCCATCAACAAACTCGTCCTTACAGCTCAGTGAAACCCCTTCCTTTGATGGAGGATACAATATCTACAGCAGGGTCTAGGAGATGTTTCCACCATGTTCATCTCCAACCTCCAACCTCAAGTAGCATCTGAAAACGAGTCTGGACGAGTTCACGTCTTTGAGCCAGCATGCGCTACTGATCTGACTCCGAGTGATGCGCAACCCACGGCTCTGCATGCACACAGCCACACAACTGATCATGACAGAATTCACTACGCCACAGTGCAAGGATTTTATTTAGCTTTTAAGGACACCAAAAATAACTGCAGGAGCAGGATTTAACAAAAAAAAAAAAACACTTCACTCTCTCTGCTTCTACACATTACACAAAGTGAAATGAAAGTGAACGTTCCATTAGAGCAGAAGAAAAATGTTATGGGAATATTGGGTTCTTCTAGTCTGAAATCATTTCTGACTAACAAAATACATCCAGCTGCTTTCTTTACCTTCTGACACGCTGTTTTTTTTTTCCATTGCCTGACTAGTCTGTACAACCCCTAGTGCTGACCCAGTCCTCCACTTAACACCGGTTTATACTTAAAGGATCAAAAGTGACATCCACTAGACGGCACATCAGAGCCAGAACATCCCCGTCCATCAGATTCCCAAGTCGAACTGTAATGCTTAGCGATTTCACGCACAGCAACATTAAACACATTGACGATCTCTGCCTCTCTTTAAAACTTTCTGCTGCCACCTTTGATTATTATCATGAGCTGCATCTCAAATCCATCCATCCATTCTCTGTACCACTTATCCAACACGGGGTCACCAGGTAACCTTGAGCGTATCCCAGGGGCCACCAATCCTCCCTATTGCGCTGCACAATCACACACACACACAACAGACAATTTAGAAATGCCAAACAGCCTGCGACGTGTGTCTTTGGACTACAGGAGGAAACTGGGAGAAGCACAAGGAACATGCAAACTCCGAGGAATCAAACCCCCAACCCCGGAGGTGCGAGGTAACAGTGCCAACCACTAAACCACTGTGGCTCAAATCAAAAACATTTACTTACTAAGCTAGAAACTCTAGATGACTGGTGCGCAAAACAGAAGTGTAGGTTTGAAGGCTACATGAGAACGTTAACTGTAACAGGAAAACCTGGTTAGTGTTAGTAGTAAATAAAAGTCTAGAATAGTGCATAGGGATGTGATTTGAGACACAATGTTAGTTTCTGTATTTATTTAGTTTTGGACATTGTGTAACATAATGCTATACTGTCCCCACTATTTACATTGGTATTACAACTTAAATTCTGAGGACATGCACATGCAACACTTTAAATGACCAGGATATGCACAGCGGCCATCTTGCGTACACACAAGTATAATCGAGCCTGTAGCTTTCTTTAAGAGCCTCATCAGATTATCTCATCAGATGTGCGTGTTACTTAACGATCGCCATGATGGATCACTTCCACATGTTTTCAATATGTTTCATTTCTAACTTGAAGAACAATAATTTAAGCTCATACTGATTGCGTAATTGTTTCATTGTGCTGGGGTGCAGAGACAAAGTACCAAGGACCGTCCCGTCAATAAAACCATGTTTAATGTCCAGTTCTGCCATAAAAACCGATGACTTACGAGAGAAAAGCCGCCAGTTCTGTGTTTGTTTTACAGCTATAAGTGCCTGAGTAATGATTAATCAAATCCCCTCGTTTATAACAAACCACTGACGCCAACTTAGTGATGACCTCTGACATGAGCTTTAGCTGAAAACCACACACACACACACACACACACACACACTTTTCAAACTTTCATACAACATGCTAGTTGATCTTTACTCCACATTACATATACATGGTTAATGCTGCTAATATTTAATGTTACTGTTATCTGAAGTTAGCTACAATGTTAGCTTTCTGCTGAAGAATACACATACACACATTTACACACACACACACACATACACTTTCACACATACATTTATACAGACACACACATAGAAAAATAAGCCTTTATTTGTCACACATACATTAAAGCACAGTGAAATTCTTTTTTCTTCGCATATCCCAGCTTCTTAGGAAGTAAGGGTCAAATCAGATCAGAACTTCAGCTTTCTGATCTCAAAATTAAATGTCTTCAGTGTAAAGCATAAACAAAATTACTGGCCTTGCTGTTCCAATACTTTCAGAGGGGACTGTATATACCATCACACACACACACACACACACACACACGTCTAGTGTCTCTACATGGCAGAATTTTCAACATTTAGCTCCAGTTTTCCTTGTAGCACATTCATTAATCCCCATTGAACACAGGAGTGCACTGTGTGTGTGTTACTATGTGTGTAGATGTGTGTGTGTTAATGTTCAGGTGTAGCATAGCACTAATTAGGTGCATTAATATGTCAGTGGAAGGTCCTTGCAAGGATAAGAAACGTGTGTGTGTGTGTGTGTGGGCGCTCCTTATCACTCATGCAACTCCCATTTTGCCGGTTTCTCACCCTTGAAACGATTCTGTTTGTCCAGTAGAATTATAAACCCGTTAGTGACCAAGTGCTGAACTCATGAACAGAAAAAATAAAGAAAAACAAAAACCCCTGAAAACCCAGCGTGAGAAGAAATTCATGAATTTTTCATTCTAAAATGTAAACAAATACACACTGAAAATGAAACCCATTTAAACTTCCCCCAAAACAAACACCGAGTTAATGATTATTGACTTTGCACATTCCATGTGGTGGAAGTTCACAGGCTCTGAACAACTATTTGGCAGAAATAAAATCCTGAATGAGTGCTAAAGAGTCACAGATTTAAAATCTCCAGCTGATCTCACGTCATCAGTAACGTCTCCGTAATGTCCTCGACCAGGCTCTAGCTAAGTGTGTTTAATCATATAGCACTAATTAGCAGATAAACTAGCAAGCTACTTATATTTTTCCTTCATTTTTGTAGCTAGCTAGCTTGAATAGTGCAGTTAGGATATTTTATTCATTAACAACTTTTATTTGTGACATCAAAATCTGAGGTTAATCTCATCTGAATCCAAACCTTTTACAATTTAGAAATTGTAAATCAATTATAGGCTTTTTACTTGAGACGAGTGTGTGATGATCTCGATGCTAAAATGCAAAGCTTCGCTTGTAGCCATGGTCCAAAAATAAAAAAAGCAAATTTCAGACACCAAACATTTGGAGTAAAGAGATGATTTTTTTTTTTTACATCCTGAAGGGTGTGTTAATGAACTGATGAGGTAAATTCAGGTGTGTTAGAGAAGGAAACACAGCAAGGATTTGAAAAGTATTCCACATTAAGTCACAGGCATTCCACACACACACACACACACACACACAGAAACACACACACACACACACACACAGCTGTGCCGGAAAATTCCACAAAAGAGCACTTATCAGTTGTCATGCCAGGGTGAGGGACAAAACATCCAGCAATGTGTTCTATACAACCTGCTTCCTCTTCAGAAACACTCAACAACGGCTTTCTCCCAAATTCACTTTCAGCTAAGAGCTCCCACTAGAAGGTCGGCCATTTTTATTAAAACACGAGGACACACAGAATACTTTCTAATGAGACACTAATAAGATGCCCTAATAGTGATGACGGGACTGTGCATGTTACCCATAATGCACTGCAAGTTTCCATCAGTTTTAAACGGACGGAGGTGTCTGGTCGGGTCAGGTTGGCCCAGGCCAGCTCCGTTCTGTCCTGTTCCACTCTGGTCTGATCTGATATCATCTGATCAGTTCTTCTGATCTGATCTGGTCTGGTCTGTTTGGCTCTGGTCTGTTTTAGTCTGGTCTAATCTGATTGTCGGGTGTGATCTGCACGTATCTGCTCTGATATAGTCTAGAATGGTCTGATCTCATGTCTGCTTTGATATGGTCTAGCCTGATCTGATCTACTCTGATATGGTCTAGTCTGATCTGATGTATGCTTTGATATGGTCTAGTCTGATCTGATCTACTCTGGTATGGTCTAGTCTGATCTGATGTATGCTTTGATATGGTCTAGTCTGATCTGATCTACTCTGATATGGTCTAGTCTGATCTGATGTATGCTTTGATATGGTCTAGTCTGATCTGATCTGATCTACTCTGATATGGTCTAGCCTGATCTACTCTGATATGGTCTAGTCTGATCTGATGTCTGCTTTGATATGGTCTAGTCTGATCTGATCTACTCTGATATGGTCTAGTCTGATCTGATGTCTGCTTTGATATGGTCTAGTCTGATCTGATCTACTCTGATATGGTCTAGTCTGATCTGATGTCTGCTTTGATATGGTCTAGT
>CM075005.1:1400572-1414365 GCA_037576675.1 Pangasius sanitwongsei | reverse complement strand
GAAAAGTGTCTCTTATGGAATCTGCTGCTTTCTTTACTGACATACAAACATTTTTCTGTAACGTTTCATTCTGTGCCAGAAAACTAATGTTTGGAATCTGAACTGTTTTTGTACCGAATCAATAATGTAGAAGTCAGAAAATAAACATCTATAACAAAGTTTGTACGTAAAAAAAATGGGGTGCCAAGACTTTTGCACAGTACTGTACATCTATATCTACACGTACATGAATGTATTACATATTAGATGGTTTTATTAACGTAGTTTGACATTAACATTACATTTATCACAAATACTTAAAATCTTGTACATGTAAGTTGTCCGAGATTTTGGACTCCAAATTTAAAAAAAAAAAAATTCATAAAAGAATAAAGAAAAAAGAGAAAAAGAAAAAAAAATTCTGACAAAAACTATAACACTGCAAAAACGTTTTATTTTAAATAAACAATATTATCCTTTTGTTAGTGAGGTTAAGCACGTCATTAAAATACGATTTTAATTAATTGGTAAATGAGTTCAGTTGTAATATTAAGATAAAACATTTGTGTGAAGGAAAATTTCTGTCATTTTTCTTGTCATCTTAAATCTTTTAATTTATAGCTAAAGTTTTAAAAAATTAAACCTGCAATCCATCAATTTCTATAGAATTAGGAAATCTAGATGATATTGCATCGAGTGATATTATATAATTTTTAACCATGTAATATATTTAATTCTTTTATTATTAAAAAGAAAAAGAGAATAAGTGGTTTATCATTTATTATGTCTCATAGCTTTGATATTCCAGACTTGTGAAAAGGGAAGTGCACTGAAACCCAGTTCCTGTTTACGGGAATGTGATCGTTTAAGGAGGATTTTAATAAGATCACTGTGTGATCAGTGGACTGTGTGCTAAAGATCTTTAGTGATGTGAAAGCGACACTGTTTTTCTTTTTTTTTCTTTTTTTTTTTTAACAGATCCTCTGAGTGAACACGATACCATGCGCCTGTCACATGAAAGACTCTCAGAAGTAAATCATCACCTCAAAGAAAACCTGCTGCATCGGTGCTGGACTGTGAAAGTACACGTTTAACGCAATATCATGGATTTTTAATGCAGTTTACAAAAAGTAAACATGCATTCAGATTTTCAAACCATGCATAATCACTCATAATCATTCTGGTTGTCGTGTTTCAGTCTGCTTTTATTTATTTTATATTCGAGGGTTTCTTTTTTTAATCCAACGTGACTTACATCAGAAATTCAGAACTTAAAATTAAAAAGTAAAATTCTTTACTGATTTCCACAACATTTAATGTAACTATAAATGGATAAAAAGTACACTTTGCTCATTAGTGGTAACATTAACTCTGCACCATCACCACGCCATTAAAGTTGTGTTTTTTTCCGGAGTTAACCAACACCTTCTGACCAATCAGAATCCAGAATTCAGCAGCGCTGCGCTATAAGTCAGGAATAAACCCCTCTGTGTCATGCTGTTTAAGGAAAGTAATCCACAACAGCATGCTGTGATGAAGGAGTTATTATTTTCCTAAAACAGCATGTCTCCATTGTATTCCTCTTATAATAACCACCCCAAAGTGGGTCGTTCTCTCACCAGCCTCTTTTTTCTATAGTTAAGACAAAAAAAATAAAAATAAATAAATGTTATGTTCATGTTCGTGTTACCAAGAAACCGCAAAAATCGTAAACTCCTCTGTCCTGAAGACTGTTACAAAGCGCTGACACTGGAGACTCCTTCCATCAATGTTAAATAAACCTTTCCTCTCAGAAAACTTCACCACAATAGATATTTTTTTAAAAATCTGTTTATTATCAGCGGAGCGTCCGCTGCACAAGTTCGCGGTGAGTGAGCTGTTACTATGGAAACGATAACCTATTAGAACGAACGCATCAGTATAAACCTGCGCTACTGTCAGAGCTGCGTTTATAGAAAATTAATCAGCGCCTTCTGACCAATCACAATCCAGACGTCAACAGCTTTGTGTTAAACGAACAGGAGATACATATCACACTGACACTTTGTGACGTTTTTGGTTTACGTCGTGTTTTTGAAACGAAAAGGTTTCAAACAGATGAAGTCGCAGCGTCTTATAAAGTAAGAGAAATGACTTTTTCTTTTTGATTTTAGAATCATAAATGTGAAATCCTGAATGTGAAACCTTTATTCTGACTGAACCCAGAGACACACGGCTGAGGAAGAGTGAGCAGTAATCTCTCGCTCATTACTGCCCCCTGCAGGCCGCTTCCCACATCACCGCTCTCATGTTTCCCCGGGAGCGCGCGGCGTGTACGGCTGCGCTCGCTCGACTAAACTGTCCTGTGTTTCCAAGATTAAAAAAATACATCAGTGTAAGGTTCATGTCTGGCATCTGCAGCAGATTATCTGCTGTTTACAAATGACTTCAAGTGGATTATTTTGGATTTTTTCCACCATAAACACTCTTCAGCAGAACACACAGGAAGGTGTGGAGAAGCTGGGGCTGAATTCTTTCTCACCCAGACTGTAGATTCATGCAGCCAATCAGTGACAGTCATGTCAGGTGATTACATCGTCTGACACGCCCCCTAGATTTGATCAGCATTTGGGATAATATTTTTCACACACATCCGTAAGACATGAGACGGCGCGTGTGAAATAATGAACGTAAACGAGTACAAGGTGGATTATTTATTTATCCATCATCGTTTTTAGCCACAAAATGACTTTGGAAAAGGGGAGGAGCTAACAGCTGAGCTAATTAATCTAATCTAATCTGATCACACACTGTCCAATAAAAGTACAAATTATGAAAAAGGACAAATGACAGAAGCGCAGGCTCAGTGGGATTTTTGTTTGTTCGTTTGTTTAAATCAAAGGCTTACGACATTTCAGTTTGTTTGGTATTCTGAGGAAACACGTCATGAACTCAGTAGAGCATTAAAAAAATTTTTTTTTAAAGAATTTAGAAATCATGAATGTAGCCGTCTGTCTTTAATTGTGTGTGTGTGTGTGTGTGTGCGATAATTTACCCAACTTTATTCTTCTCATGCCATCAGTGAGACCTCAACACTAATAGTTTCATCATCATGATATCGATAAATCTAAGATTTCAGCATTTTCTCTGAACTGCGTCATCTTTTTCTTCTCCTTTTTCTTTAAAGTTGAACAGTTTAAGGAGTTCTGTAACTTTTCGGCATGTTACTGTCGCATCAACACGACAGTGTATCAGGAAAAAAATACAAAACAGCGTTGGAGATTTTAATTGTAGAGTTCATCACGTCTGCAGAAAAGGAGTAAGGTATTTTTTAATGACTCATCCTGTACTAGCCTTCTGTTCGTCCAATTAAATGCTCTCGAGAATGTATATGCCCCGCCCCCAGGGGCGTGTCTTGCTCTACAGTGGCAACTTCTTAACAGCAAACATGGTTCGTTTGTGTGTTTGTCTATTCCCTTTTCCAACTGATTGTAAAATGTTTTGAGTTTATTACTTTGGAAGACGGTGGAGTTTGGGCGAGTTGGCGGTTTTGTGATTTTTTTTCCCGGAGGAATGATTTCCCGAGTCGGAGCTGTTCAGTGCCGGAACGTCGCTTCCTCAGACTGATGCAGAATTCCATCTTCATACACCATCTCCGTCAGTAAGAGACAGGAATATCATTTTATTTACCACTCCGACGTGTCAGATGTCTCCCAGTGACAATCCTGCGTCTCTCCGTTACCAACGGCGACGCTGATGCTCCGCCTCACCTCAAACACGTACGCTATAAAAACACACGCCGACCCGTCGTCCGGGATATCCTCCCGGTTAAGGTGGACAGGTGTGAGTGAAAAGGTGGAGGTGAAAATCCTCCACATCTGAAAAAAAGACTCAATAAAAACTCTTCACTATTCATTGACGCTACTGTCAGGTTTGTTTAGATTGGACGTGGGCGTGGCCTTGGCCTTAAATGCTTAAATGCTATTGGCTCTTGTATAAATCAATCAGTCAAGCACTTCCTGTTTCAAAAGGAAATGCGTCAACATGACATACGGAATCAGGTCACGACTCTCAAGGTGTTAAACTGAGTAAAATTTCTGTCACAATAAGAACATTTTTTCAGAAATCCTATAAAAAGTCACCAAACTGTGAGACATCTGAGAATGTGAGCCTCTCACACACACACACACACACACACACACACACACACACACACAAAAGAAACGTGTTAAAATGTGTGTAATTTGCTGCTTCTGTGCTGTTAATCCTGCAAACACACCAAACACAAGCCGAGATGTAAAGCACAGGTTTATTTAAATACACAAAACTTTTTTTTTTCCTTAAAAAAAAGAAAAGTGAACCCAGAACCGAAAAAACAAACAAACAAACAAACAAACAAAAAAAAAAAAAAAGACTCATCAAACCAACAAAAAGACAGAACTGTTCTCTCACACTGGAAGACATTTTTGAAATTCTTCATCTTGGTGTTAAATGAAATGGAAAAAAAAAAAAAAAAAAAAGACGTCATGATCGTCAAATCCTGTGCGTGTTTTAATAATCGCCGTTTTCACAACACAACTGACGCTAAAATGAAAAAATAAAGTCTTGAAAAAATTTCTTTTCCGTCTCTTATAAACACTGATGGCAGTTGCGCGAGTCTCTTCGCAGCTCGTTTCCGGATCCTGCGCTCCAGCTCCGTAACACTCCCTCATCAGCTTCCGATTTTTTTTTTTTTTTTTTAAATGAATTACGGTTTAATTTCCTTTCGAGTGGCTTTTTATTTTAACAAGCATGCTAATTCACTACCTTGCAAACTAACTAGTAAATTCAAAGGAATCAAGCGCAACCTGAACAGATGTTAGTGTTGAAATATTATGCTTTAATGAAAGGGCGTCAGAAACCGCAGTGCATTCTGGGATGTGCGTAGTGACGTAGCGAACAGCCCTCGAGATGGCGGACGAGGTTTAATCCAGGACAAGTGCTGAGGGGAAGTGAACGAGGGAGTGTCACTGTCTGGACTTTCGCTCCACAGATCCACTCCGACCCGAAACCAGGAGCTGTTCCACGAGTCCTTTATTTACTAACCAATCGCTGCTTTAGGACCGTTTTAACTCGGACCAATCGGGACGCCGAGATGATTCTCCTGGACCAATCAGTGAGCTGAGACAACTGAACTTTTCCTCTGGTTAATTTCTATAGATCCCGATCTGAACCAATCAGACGGGTGTTAACGCGTAAACAGACAAGCTGAAGCTGAAAAATAACGCATTTCGTGTGTGAGGAAGATCGGCGTGAATCTGTGGAGCCGGAACAGTCTGGAACTTTCCGTACGCGTGGCTCAGGCTTGACGTCTCGCTCTCCCGTACACGTGACTCGTTTCTGAGCCACTACCTCGACCGGCGGTCCTTCTTGGGCCTCTCTGTGCTTTTGTCCATGGTCTTTTCACTGTCTCCCCGGCACTTTGGACAGTACCACTTGCCCTTGGGTTTGTAGGTGAGTCCGACGCAGGAGAAGTGGAACCACTCGATGGGGCACTGCTCGTTATCGCAGCCGATCATCTCCCCGTAGGAAACCTGCTCGCACAGGCAGTACGTCGGCTCGTTGGGGTCGATGTTGAACTCCACGGCGGGAGAAACTTCGCGTTCCGGTTTCGCTTTCGAGCGCTTCTTCTTCTTAGCCGATTTGGACTTTTTCTCGCGGGGCGGCTGAGTCGCAGGTTCGTCGCTCGGGTCCTCCAGAACCCCGTTAGCGCCGTTCGTGCTGTAACACGAGTCGCGGCTCTCGCTGTTGCGGTGGCGGCGAGGCCTGCGTGACGACGAGCGCTCCGTCACAGCGTTAGCGGTGCCGCTTCCCGTCTCGTGACGAGATTTTTCAGCCGGTCTTTCGGCATCGCTGGGGTCCAGGAAGCACGGCGAGTGAGCCTCCATCTGACGCGAGCGGTTCTCCACCACCTCCATCATCTGCGTGACCACGTGGATCTTCTCGTCGCCGAGCTCCTGGCTGCTGATGAGGGCGCGCTGCAGCTGCATCTGGAGACGCTTCCTCTGAGAGCCATCCGCCTCCTTCTTATACTTCTCAAACACCTCGTCCACCTCCTTTAAGATCTCTGAGAGAAAAACACAAACAGGACGTTCAGAAGTGAAGATCTGCGTTTGTAGCCACACGCTGGTGAGATCAAATCCCAGGACTGACTTTAAACCAAACTTTTAACCAAACACAATCTCCTTTTACCCCAAATGTGATCAATCAACCAAGACGTGCTTGAAGCTAGAAAGTTAAAAGCATAGTCCTGACCCTGAATCTCACGGGTCACTTACTAACCAACCAATCAGAGCGCTCAGACGATTATTTAGTCTCGACTCATCAGTGCGTTTAGATGGTTTTAGTTTGGACCAATCGGGGCATTTGGACAATTTTTGATTGAAAATCATGCGTTCAGGCGATGTGAGTTTGGAACATTTGTACGTTCGGCTCAGTTTAACTCGGATCAGTTGGAACGTCCGGATAGTTTTAGTCTGGACCAATTGGAATGTTCGAATGATTTTAGTCTGGACCAATCAGAGCGCTGAGTCCTACTGTGGAGAAGATTTTGAATGAAACAGACTTCCTTTACTTCTTAGCTACATTAGCATCACCGCTTCAGAGCTAAACTAAAGAATTAAGATGCTAAACACGTCTACAAAACGTACGCTGGATTTTTAGCTAAAGTGCATCTCTAAACCTCAGACACTCACCTGTTAGTCGTTTTAGATAAAACACGTCTTACAAATTCATGAATTAAAATTTTAAAAAAATCCTATAAATATGTTTAATCTCAGTCACATAATTGCGGTTAACGATTCACGCTTCATTACCCAGAATCAGTGAGACACCCGGCTAGTATTAAAAGGTCCGATCTTTGATGGAGATCGGATATCAGTCCGACGCCGTGCCTACTTACTCGTCAGTAACGCGCCGACGACAGGAAATGACAACGATCTGGACATATTTTACGATTAATGATCGAAGTAAACTGTGAAAACACAATACCTGCTAAAACACCTGTATGATGTTTAAAGCATGTGTTTACCAGAGAGCAGGACGCGGTTCAGGAGCACGAGCACGTCTCCAACCTGCAGAAGATGGAAAGATCTAGAAAGCAGTGAGGGAAAGTTTTACTGCTGAAATCTGAGATGTATTCGGAACAACAGCACGACTCTGAAACCTTTTATAAAACCACGACGTCTTGTTTCGTCACGACGTTTCCGGGCACGCAACCGGACACGCCCCCTCGCCGACCAATCAGGAGTCGCCTGACCGACGCGCAACATCGCAGATACGTCGCAGAGCGCGTCGGCGCATCCCTGTACGCCACGATATCGGCATGTTTATGTCATAAAATCAGAAATGACGTGTTGAGAGCACGAAAAACTACAGTACACATGCTACTCATAGTGTGTCGTCATGGCAACCGAATTTGCCTCTGATTGAATTACTCACAGGACCGTAGTAAAATCTTTTACGTGCTGCGTACTACGACGAGGAACAGCGTGGAGCAGACGGCACACCTGTCGTGTATCTGCAATACAGCCTTTATTACCTGCTCAGGTGTGTGTGTGTGTGTGTGTGTGTGTGTGTGTGCGTGAGGAACTCAAACACAATATTAAAAAAAAAAAAAACATGGACTGGATCTAGATTTCTCAGGACTGGGATCAGAATCTGCTCTACTACAGCACTCCTGCACTTTATCCTGCAGCCTGTAGGGAGAGATGGAGATGAAGGGAGGGACAAAATGGAGTGAGAGAGATCTGAGAGCTGAGGAGGGAAATTGAGGTTTGTTATTTAAAACAAAAAAAAAAAAAAGAGAGAGAGTGAGTTTCATTTAAATTGAAATTAAAGTGTAAAAGCAGACAGACTGGAGGACTGATGAGCAAAATGGCTGGCTGGAGGGAGAGAGAGAGAGAGAGAGAGGTGATTAAAATGAAAAGTGAGAATGTAATTATAAATATATTTTGAATAATGATGATGAAGATGAAGAAGATGAAGACTGGTGTGTTTATACTTAAAAACACTGGAAAACAAGAGCACAGATCAGATTAGATCAGATTAGATCAGATCAGAGAGGTAACTGGATCTCTAAAACACAAGTACAGTATTTAAACCCTGGACTCAGAGGTGGTTTAACATGACAAACCTTGATATTTGGTGTCGATTTCCCGCAGAAGTGAAACATTTCTCTGAATGTCCAGAGGAAGCGACTCGACACACTCCAGGTAATCCTCCACATAGCTCACAATCTGCGATTTTTCCGCGTTTGGATAATGTCCTAACATTGTAAAACCGACACATTAAGCATCCAGGAGGTGTCTGGTACAAAATAAACCGCTCATAAGTCTGATTAAACCGATGAAATCGCCGTATTGTGTGTGTTTCTCGCTCCCTCTGCTCGCCTTTCCGGCCAAAATTCACTTCTCTGACTACACCAGAACTCCCCTCAAACAAAACTGAGGCTAGTGCGCATGCGCAAGATCCGCCCATCTTAAAGAATTGCCGCGTTTGGTACGGGAGGGGGGTGATGGGTAAAAGGGGGGGTTGTGGGCGGAGCCAGCGCTCGTGTCACTCCGCGTCCTCAGGACCCGGTTTAGGTAGCTGTGATAAACGCCTGATTAAATATTTAGTAATAACGACTTTACTGGCATTTTAAAAAATATATATATTTAAAAATATTTTCTTTCAATCTTTAAAACAACAAAAAATATGCCTTAAGACTCTCTAAATTACTTGAGATGTACCTTTATCAACGCCACTTAAGCTCAATTTATTTTTATTACAGTTTTATATACTGTATATCTAATCAAGTCAAGTTTGTTTGTTTATTTATTTATTTATTTATTTATTTATCACATTTAAAACAACATGAGTGCTGAACAAAGTGCTGGACATCAGCATAAAATGGTAACATAAAATAATATAATATATATTGCATATTATTATTATTATTATTATTATTATTATATAATTATTATATATTATATATTCTAATATATAATTACTATAAGAAAACAAACCACTTATGACTAAGCCCAGAAAATAAGCAGCTAAACAGTGGCAAAAAAAGCTGTTATAGATAACAGATTATAGATAATTCTGAGAGAAAAACTCTGTATTGTTTTTTCTCTCTCTCTCCTTGTTAAAGTGTGCTGCTGGATCTATAGTTGTTCAGCAATAATAATGTTAACTGAAGAGGTTTAATAAAAAAAAAAAATTTTTAATTCAAGAACTTTAAAGGTTCCTTGTAGAGTTTGAATTAGTTTAGACACTTTTCAAGGGTGATGTGGTAGAAGATACAGAAAAGATAATAATAATAATAATAATAATAATAATAATAATAATAATAATAATAATAATAATAATGACAGTAAAGTCATTTCAAAATAATGTATAAAAGTATAAAGGTACAAACAATAAAAGGAATAACAGAAAAAAACAACAGTGTTGAAATGTAGAACAGGATGGAAGAAGAAATATGAACGTAAAACTGTTGGGATAAATAACAGTGACTGTAATATCTCTGCTGAAAAAAAAAAAAACAATAGAAACCCTCAGAGACTTTGTAACGGTTTTAATGGTTATAACGGGGATTGTACTGGATTTAATGGAAGCTGTAATGGTCCCTGTGGGTCTCGACTGGTCATTTGTTGCCTTCGATTGGTGGCGTGTTACGTCTAGTGGACACCATTAAGGACCAGTAATGATAATGGTAATGGTTTTAATGGTTAGCTGATGGTTTGTAATGGTATTTGTAGTGGAAACCATTAGACTTTCTATGATGGTTTGTATTGTTTTTTCAGCAGGGATGATAGAGGTTCAGAGGTAAAGGTTCAGTCCTCTGATGCTGTATGTATATATCTTTTTAATAAAAACAACATTTCTATGTATGTATGTATGTATGTATACACAGTAAGGGTCACTCTTGGTCATGTTTACATGAGGTAGTCTGCTGAATAAAAGTTTCTACATGAGCTATTGTGCAATGTGCAAAGTATATATTAAAGTGGATCTGGTATCATCCGGTCCAACTTACAGCTTTACTTTAATATAATACTTTATATATAAATGTAAATGGAGCAACAAAAAAAAAAAAAAAAGCCCAGGGATGCAAGAATTTAGTACAGAAAAGGAAGTTTATTTTAAAAACACTGTATGGATGGAGAAAGCTATAACAGTTTATACAAAGCCTTGAATGTTTATCTGTTATTGACTGATTGATTGTTGTTGTGTTTTGTGATTTTTACTCTTAATTTACTCCTAATTGTTACCTTTATGTGTATTGATTAAAAAATTATATTATTTCAAGTAAAAAATATTATGCACAAATACAATCCCACAATACAGATATACATATAGCTTTTATGATTAGTCCCTGCAAAAAAAAAAAATATATATATATATATATATATATATATATATATATATCCTTTAAAAATGTATTCTTATAATTTTATGTTTTGGCATTTTATCTAAAATAAATGATATTTTATCAGAATGTTATAAAACTCCTTCCTAAAACTGGTGGTTATTGATAAAAATTTAAATGCTTTTCATTTGAAGGCGTCCCTACAAAATGTCTCTACAGGGCTGCCGTTTGAAAATGGCGGTCCGCGTTTCCATGGAAACGGATCATTCCACTGAGCGGAGGAAGGAGGGGGAATTAGCGTGTTGTGCACTGAGTTACTTTTAAAGTTTGTTCTCAAACCTTTTATCCAGTATGTCAGTGTCAGTAATTTCTTTTAAACTGAGAGTAATATTATGATATAATCTAGTGGATTGTTGACATTGGAAGTAGAATAAAAGTTTATAAAAAATGAGTCCCACCGTTTTATTTAAATCTATATCCTTAAGTGCTTCTACTTTTTTTCTGGTTTGTTTTGTTTTTTTTATATTTATTAATTTTTTTTATCTTGAAGTTAATGGTTACTGAAGTGAATGGGGTTCCGTACTGCTAAAAACAATAACGTAATTTAAATTTTAATAAATAACAATAAAAGAAAGCGCATCCTGAGAATGAGCCCCGTTCAGTTGCAGTGCACACAGTACCTGCATTTCTCTTGTCATGACCAACATGGCTTGTGATACTCTGCTCAGCCAGGAAGTGACGTCTTAGCAGGAAGTAGTATCGCTCCAAGCTCATGAGCTGCGGTTCAGGCAGAACATCTCTGTTCCGTGTCCGGGGACTTTCCCCTAAGCGCCGGGAGAGAAACCGGGTTCTCAGCGTGTAGCTTAGAAAGCAAGTATTCAGGCATGCGCAGTAGAGTCACTGCCTCTGCGCTCTAATATACAACGACAGCTGACTAGTTGTTTCCATGACGGTAGATTATTAAACATATAAAACTTAACATATATACATAAATCTATATATAACATATACAAGACGATATAGATGTTGTTATGATGTTTAACATTTCTCTTGTATTTCTGCGTTAAATCACGATTCATAAACCCGAACACGATATGCAAATTAGTTCTTACACGTCACTGAAATAGACTCATTCGCCCACCCTGATTGGCTACCGCTCTGTCCTATAGTTCTCAGGTCCCTTCACTAACAAACTTTATAATCTTCAAACTTTATAACGTGTCTTTTGTAGCTATTAAAGTAGATTTAATTCCTCAGCAAACAGCGACATACATTTTACAGCTTAGCACTTGCTAAGAGAAAAAAAAATGTTTGAAAAACAAAAGAATAAGTGCATATTTAGTCATGTATTTGCTGTTTAATTAACATATTATTTAATATATATATATATATATATTATTAATTAGATTTTATTTATATTTACTCGTATCCAAGACAGTTTTAGATGTTGGATTTGAAGCAAAATAATGCAGAGGAAAATTCATTAAGAAAAACTTTAATTAATAAAAAAAAAAAGCATAAAAATAAACAATATAAAAAGTAATCTAGTATGAAGTGCATCTGTATTATTATTATTGTTGTTGTTGTTGTTGTTGTTGTTTGGTAAATAAAATATAATAATAATAATAATGATAATAATAATAATAATGAACAAATACTACTACTACTACTACTAACAACAACAACAACAATAATACTAATAACAACAATAGTAATAATTTTATAGCATAATATAATAGCATTATATAATTGTAATTTTATGCCCTATTATTCTCTCTTCCTCATGAGGCAGTATTCGCTCAGGACATCACAATATCTCACTCCAGTAACAACACACACGTGCAGAAAAAGCATGAAACCTGATCCAGGCTTACACAACCTCTTTCTGCGTGGTTGGAAAGAATGAAGGGAAAGAAGGAGGAGGTGCAGAAACACACACAGCACCGAGCAGGACCCGAGGAAGAGGTAAAGTTCTGTGTATACTAACACTCTGACATATATAAGACTGATGGGAAGTGAAAATGCATGCTGAGGCATGGAGACACAGTAAATAAGACCTGAATAGTACACAACAGTCTGATATCCAAACTGCAAATGTGTTCTCTGTTTATCTGTAAGAAATTCAAAACATTATATAACATCTCTTCCGAGCTTTAGGGTCATGTCGAAGGCTACAGTCAGCCATTCTGGCTCTCTCTCTCTCTCTATATATATATATATGGCTCTATATATATATATAAAATTATTGGATTTCGATCTAAAGTTTAAGAGACTAACAATTACCTTTTGTTTATTTGTTTGTTCGTTTGTTTTAATGTTCTTTATTTCTGTTTTTATTTCACACTGTAAATCACTCTGAGCTGCATTTCAGATGTAAAAAAGGTCTTATATCAATAATGTCTATTATTATTATTATGAAAAACCCATTTTACTGTGCATAATATTAGCTAAAAGGGTGATATTACACTTCTGGAAGCCTGGAGAGGAAGAGTTGGAATATATAAGTATATAAATACACAGAAAAGAATAATTCACGGATCAACATATTTAAATTATCGGAAGAATTTCCACTTTAGTAAAATATGTAGCATTTACTTATTGAAATAATGTCCATGTTATTACAATAAATTAAATTTGAATATGTAGTTATTTCTATGTCATGAGTTTAACATAAACCTATTTTGTTGAAGGTACATATTTTACTGAAGTGGAAATTCTGCTCTTAATTCCCATGAATTATTTTTTTGAGTTTATGAATTATTATTATATCGTTATATTAATTACTGTGCAAAATGTCTTACAGGATAATTAACCCTTTCATGCATAATGTTCACACTTACAGACAATTTAAGGCTCTTCTTTAAGTTTTAGAAAAATATAAAAGGTCAATCAAGTCCAGATCACTTGAAAGTGTTACTGTAAATTAACATAAACCTCGTAGATCTCTAGAATATTTGTCGTTCTCAATCTTTACTAACTTTCTACATAAATAAAACACACACACACAGAAAAAAAACTAATGTAAAACGGTTTTTGTGCCAGACTCTACTGATTGCCTTAGGCTTTTAAAAAGCTAGTTTTTTTGGGGTTTTTTAAATTAGCATATTGTTTTTGGGAAAATGTTTTTTAAAACCTATTTGCATCATTCAACATTCCTAAACGATGCAAATTTTGTATGTTATTTTCCGAATTATTTTTTTTCAACCTGAATGTTTTTCTTCAACATTAATATATTTATAAAGATGCAGCTCGATGGTTCATGGAACCATACGACTGACTAATTAATACTTATAGATCTGTGTATAATGCATTATGAGCATGGGCATAGAAAGAGCAAGTGCATCACTTACAAGTAATTATAACAGTAATATACAGTCAGGTCCATAAATATTGGGACATCAACACAATTCTAACATTTTTGGCTCTATACACCACCACA
>CM075005.1:1389785-1400472 GCA_037576675.1 Pangasius sanitwongsei | reverse complement strand
TTGTGGTGGTGTATAGAGCCAAAAATGTTAGAATTGTGTCGATGTCCCAATATTTATGGACCTGACTGTAAATGTAACTATAACTGTTATTATAATCAATTATAGGTCTTGATGTGCCTTTATAAACGTATTTATAGAACAGTAATACTTGCTTATAAATACTTATAAATGGGGCTATAATTCATTAGGAGCAGGGGCTTTTTATATCTTATACTATTAGAATAAATGTTGCATTTATATGTAGAGCATTAAGCAGAAACCCTTATCACCCTTATCTCTGCTGGAAAAAAAACATCTCATCATGCTAGAACACGTAGTCCACGTACAGAGTCCATGCTAGTACAAACTAGAAGAGCAAAGACTCAGACACGTCACCAGATTATGTGGGGAACCAGTACACAGCGAGTCTGCATGGGTTCCTCTGGGTTCTTCAGGTTCCTCCCAGAGAACATGCTGATAGGTGAACTGACCAGGATAAAGCACTTAGGATGAAGATGAATGAATGAATGACTTTAAAACAGAGGGAAGTGAAACACTCTGCAAGCATTCCTGATTTTTCTGCTTTCTTCCTCCCTGTTCTTTAGGAATAATCAGAAGTGAAAATGACGCCTCACACACTCCCGGTGGTGTTCTTGCTCAGCGTTGGCCTCCACACACCGACACTGAGTGAGAAGCTCAGGCTGAAGCCTCCTGAGCACGATCTGTTCAGCGGCTCTGTGTACGCCACGTGCAGGATGCGACCCAACACCCAGCTGGCGTCAGGAATGCCCCGAGTGTACGGACACGTCATGTTTATGCAAACCGGGCCGGAGGAGAGGTTACAGGTGAAGTTCAAGCTGCACGGCCTGCCTGTATCTAACTCTCAGTCCCGAGCGATACACATCCATCAGTACGGAGATCTCAGCGAGGGCTGCACCTCCACCGGCGGCCATTACAACCCAGAAGGAATCAACCATCCGCTTCATCCGGGGGATTTCGGAAACTTTATTGCTCACAATGGGAAGATTCGCCAGTCTGTAGACTCCAAAGCCACTCTCTACGGCGGGTTATCAGTGCTCGGCCGTGCCGTGGTGATCCACGAGAAGGAGGACGACATGGGACAAGGAGGAGATGCAGGAAGTCTTCTGCATGGGAACGCAGGAGGACGACTGGCCTGCTGTGTGATCGGAATAAGCAGCTCCAAACTCTGGAATAAATCCCATCACTAAATGAATGAGGGGTTGAGTCTGTACATATGGGTCTGATGATGTATCAGTCTGATGGACTAGCTGATGGAAATTATCTTGTTAATGTTGGGTTACTTTGGTCTGAACATGTCCTAGCACGCTGTCATGGTGTCAGAAAACAAAACAAAAAAGATTCAAATATACAGTAAGTACAAAAGTAGAAGAACGAAAGAAAGAAAGAAACTTGTACTTGTTTTGATCTTCTTACTAATAACCTACTTCTTCTGTTTCTTCTTGCCCTTCTTTATTATTAATTATTATTCACATTTTCAGCTGGTTTTTGTCTTTTAAACATGTAATTGTTTCTTTATTTCTTCATTTTGTTTGTATTCCATCGCTCAAATTGGTCTGAGAAAGAACTCAGATTACAGTCTAAAGATGTAAACTACGTAAGAATTTAATAAATTTGTACGTAAATGTTAACATTAACAAATACTTCATGGTCCTTACGAAGAGGGCGAGTGGTGATTACAGATCATCTGCGACAGGATTTCTAAACCCAGCGTCAGACAAAGTCATGTTTCTACAATGTTGTAATGCGTCCATACGTAAATGTTCCACTTTAAACGATAATCTAACAGAATCATTACACAAATGAAATCATCACAAAGAAAATAATGAACTTTCAGTGTTAGTTAATTGTTTATGTAAATATGCCTTTTCTCTTTTAATCCAGTTCAATTAATCTCGCTTTAAATGTGTGATTAAATAATGTGAGATTCTGTATTTATCTGTATTCGTCTCTTTATAGCTCTCCTTGCATGCGACCTCGTGTTACGTTTAAAGAGTCTGGGTCATGTGGAGATAATTTATGGTCATGTTGAACAGGATGATAAAATGGAGTTGGTGTGTATCTTTATAACAGTACAGTAGTACATGTTAGAACATCTAATCAGTTACTGCAGTTAACTTTACTTTAACTCTCGGGTTTGTGTCTATTCTTTTATTATTTACTACGTATTTTTAATATTGAGGTATAACAGTCAATAAAATGACCCTGTTTCAAATAAATATGTGGTGCTTTCTATATTTTTTTCAGACCAGGTCTTGTTAGAAAGCTGTTTGCTATCCAGCTAACTTCTGTCTAGACAGTGAATAAAGAAAAATACAAAACTGGAGTGCTATTTTATATTTATATTACTGTTATGTTATTAACTGGATTTACATTGTGATTGTTTCCCCTGTTAGACCTCAGATCTTGAAAAGGGCCAAATAATTCCTAAATTATTCAATTATAAGCAATATGTATGTGGAAAATAATCTTGTTTTTGAAATCATGTACACTCATTTCATCTTTTTGAGCTATATGTGAAAATTAAATAATAAGTTATCAATATGAAGTATTTCAAAGTTGATATCCACAAATTAATTATAATCTAAACTATATTAAATATAACAAAATGACTACAAAAAGAATTCCTAAAAATACAAAACGTCAAAATATATAAAGTGTCAGAATATAAAACCATATCTACATGCAAAAAAAATTTAAACTCCTCCCAGTAAACACAAGCTGGAAAAGAAACACAGCGTCGCAGCTACGATCTGACCCGAACGAATCCGATTTTTGCCGATCACATCGCTCTTTCTAGAGCCCTTTCCGAAGACGACCGATCATTGCCGATCTTTGCCGAACGCTGCTCGTGTCGGCTCGATAGCTTACATTTTCCAGCAGCGAGAATGGAGGAACTTGCTTTCAAACTCAGCGCGGATGGCATCCACAAAAAAGTGCTTTCTCCTGGAAAAGGGGAAATCTCAGACTATGTGGATGGCACGAAGGTAAAATATATAATCGTGCAATATTTAAAATCATTAAAGGTTTTCATTCGTGAGTGTTTTTTATTATTTACCAGCTTGAATGCTAACAGGCTAACTAACCTAGCTAGCGGCGCTTGGCCTTACTAACCGCCTTGTTTACACATAAACATTCGATATAAAATAGATTTTTATTACTTTCTCATGGCGGTTGCACACTGTTTTTGCTTTAGAGACCTATTAAATACTAAGATCAACAAGTTAGCAGTGCTGCTAGTGAACGTTAGCTAGATGAGCATCAGATGCTGGTCCCCATATCACTACATCCTGTTTTCCAGCTTTATTATTTTATTTTTATTTGTAGTTATGTACATTTTTTATAATGTTACTTATCTAGTTATGATTAAAAAGCGTCCTGGGGGGAAAATATGCAGTGTTTTATAGTGATAGGGGTTTAAATAAGAGCAGAATAATGAATATTAACAGTACAGTTATACAGGATTGTGTGGAATATATGAATCATGTCTGTTATTTGAATATTTTATATAAAAATAACACAAAAGCTGTCAGAATTAGCTGCTTAGTAGATGGTATTCCTGCACTTTACATTAAAATGCCTCTAAAATTGGGGTTTCAGAGCTTTTTGTACCTGTTCATTAGTGAATCCAGTGGAAAGAAAAAGAAAAAATTCGCTCTTTTTAATTTTATAGTTCATCACTTTTGGGAAAACGATTATAATTTTTTAGACGACTCATCATGTACTAGTTTTGTCTTCATCCAATTAAATGTTCTCTAGATTGTATATGCCCCGCCCCTCGGGGGCGTGTCTTGCTCTACAGTAATGTTTTTTTTCTCCAAACTGTATTTCCCTACAGAAGCTTTAAGAAGCCATTAATTTTTATTTTTTTTTCTTTCTTTCTTGTTTTGCCATGATCACGACTTAATTTTCTTATGATCTCAACATACCAGAATAGTCGTTTTCTCATGATAACGACTTAAACAACTTTTTCTTTGAATTCGACATAACATTTTTATGATGGCGATGACAGCTTTTTATGTCATGTCAAGATCACGAGAAAACAAGAAAGAAAAAAATTTATCCTGTCACACACACACACACACACAGAGCATTATGTTTCACTCACTGGATCTTTTACTGAATCTCCTTAGTGGTGATGCGTCATTTACAAATGATTCGGCTCTTTGAACCGGATCTTTTTTTTCTTTTCTCGCATATATGAGCCGTTTCGGAGGCGGTTCCATGGCAACGTAAGATTTTATGAAATGATTTCAGCCATATTTAAACCAAGATGAACAATCTGTGGTTTAAAAAAAATATCATTTTATCCGTTTGGGAACCGACTCATAGAGTCGACTCGTGATGGTGAACTGAGTCAAATGATCTGAATCACTGAAAAGAGCCGGAATCCCCATCGTTAGTCCTCATTAAGATGTGGACCCTTGGATTTAGTACTTTTTTCCACTGAATCGTCTTTTTTAATGCTTAACCAGGGGTGCCAATAATTCTGGAGCTGACCCTATATGGTCTATGAAACCTGTTTTATAGGTGTAATTTTTTTTTTTAATTTTGATGTCTGTGGAGGTTCAGCTTCATCAAAACAAGCTGATTTATTTGCAGCCATGGAATAAAAATGAGATGATCATGGCTTGGTCTTGGTGTCACCTGCTACAGGAGGGAGTGCAGTGGATTACAGGTGTGTGTGTGTGTGTGTGTGTGTTTCTGCAGGTGAGGTTTCATTACCGCAGCAGTCTGTGTGACGGCACGGTGCTGGATGACTCCAGGACGATGGGAGGGAAGAGTAAACCCATGGAGCTCATCCTGGGGAAGAAGTTTAAGCTGCCCGTGTGGGAGCGTGTGGTCAGCACCATGAGAACGGGCGAGATCGCAGAGTTCACCTGCGACGTCAAGGTACGAGGTGCGACGTTCTGACTCGTTCAGAACGTGGGGAAAGTTCCTGGTATTCAGAGTCGGGTTACGCACGCACTTCAGAATATGCGAATGACCTGCGTGTAGTTCGCACCTTCAAGGTTGCTGGGAATTTGTTTCTTGAGTAGGATCATCGGAAATGTTTTTTTTTTTTTTAAATAAAAAAATAAATAAGGGATAGAAAATGCACACTAAAGAGTTAAAAGGTTTGTCCTTTAACTAATAATAATAATAATAATAATGATAATGTGTTTAATTTGTATGGGAAGTTTATTAAAATAATTAGCTGAAGGGTTGAGATTTTGTTCAGCAAGGTTTTGTAACTGAAGTCCGTTTTCCGCGGTGAATACTCAGCCATACGGGTTGCGAAACGTCGCCGAGCAGGTCTTTAGCTGTTTGTTTGTATCTTCTCGTCCCTCTGGGTTTCCTCCTCCAGCACACGGCTCTGTACCCGCTGGTGTCTCAGTCTCTGCGGAACATCAGCGTGGGAAAAGACCCTCTGGAGGGACAGAGACACTGCTGCGGCATCGCCCAGGTCCACTCTCACCACTCACAGGGACACAAAGACCTGGAACAGCTCCAAGCCAACCCTCAGCCCCTCATCTTCACCATGGAGCTCCTGGAGGTGTGTGTGTGTGTGTGTGTGTGGTAAGCGTGTATGAGTAGGTAGATAGATGGATAAAGACTTTGTGGAATGTTCAAGAAGCTCTACATAGATCTCTAGCAGAACAGCACCATGTTATATATTTTGTGTGTGTGTGTGTTTAAGGTTTTGCCCCCAGGCTCGTTCTCTTTGGAGACGTGGGCGATGACGGATGAGGAGAAACTGGCCGCCGTGCCGCAGATCCACGAGGAAGGAAACACGCTCTTCAAGAAGGGAGACACGGAGGGAGCCGCCGAAAAATACTACAACGCCATCGCCTGCCTGAAGAACCTGCAGATGAAGGTAGAACCTACACTGTGTGTGTGTGTGTGAGAGAGAGAGAGAGAGAGAGAAAGTCTCTTTACAATTGATTTGTAAAATACTTACTTAAACACTTGAACAATCCTAATATGAAAATATATATATGTATACGTGTGTATGCATGTATCCCATAGCTGTGTTTTCATATTAGTGTTTCTAATACAAATCAAATTCTCTGTAAATATGTTTAATTGCACTAATTTTTTTCATATTCTTGTAATGTTGCTCCAAACAGAAACACAGACATTCTATATACATCTTAAATATACAAATTCCTCTCCCTCATCTCTACTATCACTAACTAATTTTACAATGAATTCACTCTCTATAAGTTCCTGGAATGTTCAGGGCTTCAGTTTTAGGAACCAAAAGCTCAAACGCAGAGTTCATGGCGCCGTTCAGACAACGGAAACCCGCCGTCCCTCAGGCTACAGAGAAATCCTTCTACCATCCTTCAAAAGCGGGATTATAAAACATGGCAGAGTCATCATTTGGTATAAAGATGGTCTCTTACACCCTATCATTCAATTGTAAAGAAAGAGCTCACACACATTTGGCTTCAGCTTAAACAGGGTGTAGTGAATAATGACAGAAGCCTGTTTTATCTGTGCAGTTTATACTCCGCCTGCAGAGTCCCCACACTACACTGATGACTTTTTGCACAATCTCCACACAGAAATTTCCAGGCTCAGGGGAAATGTACTGCTGTGTGGAGACTTCAATGCCAGGACAGGTTCAGAAAGTGACACCACAGATATTCACGGAAAGAAGGACATATTTAACACACTTCCCTATTTGACCCCTACAACAAAAGCCAAATAACACAGCAAGAAAAAAAATACAAACTACTGAAGCTCAATCGGGGCAATAAATGGACCCTAACAGTGAGTCTGAACTTTCCAATATAATGAGTTCTGCTGAAGTTACTTATCTCATTAACAGATTTCTAACAACTGAGTTCCAGCCCAAACAAACGAATGTAACCCTCGCAGTGAAACAAATAAATGAAATATACCACATATCTGCAACCAAAGCTAACGTTTGTAACACAAACAAAAACCATAAACAAAGATTCAGGACTGAACAATGGTTTGATAAAGAATGTGAATCTGCAAGAAAGCAGCTCAGACAGCTTTCAGACCAAAAACACACACTACCACAAAACACTGAACTCAGACTGAAGTACTGTGAAACGCTCAAGAACTATAAACACATGATTCGTAAGAAAAAACAACAGCACTACCGTCAGACATTAAAGGAAATTGAAGAATCCATTAATCAAAAGGATTAATCCATAAAAGACCCAACAATTTGGAAAACCTATTTTGAATCACTCTTTAAAGAAATCTCCCCACATAATCTAACAAAAGATCAAAAATTAACCCAAAAATAAATGAGAAAAGTTAGAAAGAGTCATAAAAGATCATCAGAACCCACTTGACTACAGGTTACACAGGAGGAACTGGCTGAGGCCCTCAGGACCCTGACAGGCAGGAAAGCATGTGGTCCTGACAGCATCAGGGCAGAAACGCTAAAACACAGCACTGCTGAAACACAGAGAGAGTTATTCAAACTGTTCAACCTGCTTGTATCTGGACCCGGGGGCTGATATCCCCGAGTTATAAGAGTGGAGATAAATTAGACCCCAACAGCCACCGGGGTGTGTGTGTGTGTGTGTGTGAGCAGTAATCTGGGGAGGGTTTTCTGCTGTATCATCAACGCCCGGATCCAGGCCTTCCTCACCGAGCACAGTGTCCTGAGTAAGAGTCAGATCGGCTTTTTACCAAATCATCGCACTACTGACCACATTTACACCCGACACACCCTAATCACACAGCACGCTCAGCAGAAAGACAAAACCAAAACAGCTGCATGTTTTATAGACTTTTAAAAAAGCATTTGACTCGATTTGACACACAGGATTATTTGATCAAGTTTTAAAAAGTGGTGTAGGGGGTAAAGTCTATGGCATTATCAAGTCTATCTATAAGAATCCTTCACTCAGGGGCGCGGGGTGAGACGGGCTGCAGGATCCTTCACTCAGGGGCGCGGGGTGAGACGGGCTGCAGGATCCTTCACTCAGGGGCGCGGGGTGAGACGGGCTGCAGGATCCTTCACTCAGGGGCGCGGGGTGAGACGGGCTGCAGGATCCTTCACTCAGGGGCGCGGGGTGAGACGGGCTGCAGGATCCTTCACTCAGGGGCGCGGGGTGAGACGGGCTGCAGCTGGAGTCCAACTCTGTTCAATATTTATATCAACGAGTTAGCGGTGTTAGTCATCTTCCAAAAGAAGGCCAGACTTCAGGAAAACAGACCCCAGTTCACTCTAGGCAACGCCGCCCTGGAGCACTCGCTACACTACGACTACCTCGGGCTGAAACTCAGCGCCTCAGGAAGCTTTGACCTGGGAGTGAACGCACTCGGAGAAAAAGCACGAAGAGCTCTTTATGCAATCAGGAATAAATTCTACAAAATAAACATCCCAATTAGAATCTGGTGTAAAATCTTTGACAGTGTCGTTGCTCCTATTGCGCTGTACGGATGTGAGGTTTGGGGTCCACTCAGTACACACACTACACTAGATGGGATAAACATCCCACAGAGTCCAACCAGTGCATGCAGGGCAGAATGAGGCCGATTCCCACTGATTATAGCCGAACAAAAAAGAGCTCTGAAATCTGAAGTAACGAAAACACGCTACAGCATGAAGCACTGAAAACCCAAGAGCTCCGCCCGAAATCCAGTCCCCTCTGTCAGCTGGTCCTGAGACTCACTAACACACTGACCCCTAACACACAGCAGTCTCAGACCAGCTCTGCTCACCAAAGTCTGATCAGAGTCAACCAGAAGAGCGGATCTGGAGCAATCCTGATAGCAATCAGTCTCTAAACAGAGAGAATGAACCGGCAGAGTGTCACTTCACCGTCAGAGATATAAAGCAGAGACACATCCTGACCAGGTACAGGCTGAGTGAGCACAGTCTCGCCGTGGAGAACCTGGAACACAGGAGAACCTGGTACACAGGAGAACAGAGACTGTGCTCACTGTACGAGCGGTGAGGTCGACACAGAGCTGCACTTCCTCCTGCACTGTGAAAAATATCAACACCAGAGAAACATCTTCAACAAAAACATCACACACAACATGCAATTTAACAGAAGAAGAAAAATTTAAAATCATTCTAGGAGAAGGAAACACTGTGTCAGGATGCGAGACCCTGAGGGACAGAGAGAGACAGTGTGTCCTGAACACCCCCTGAATACACACACACACCCCCTGAATACACACACACATACACCCTGAATACACACATACACCCTGAATACACACACACACACACCCTGAATACACACATACACCCCCTGAATACACACACACACACCCTGAATACACACATACACCCTGAATACACACATACACCCTGAATACACACACACACACCCTGAATACACACACACACACCCTGAATACACAAACACCCTGAATACACACACACACCCTGAATACACACACACACACATCCTGTTTATGATGCTTGTAATGTTTGAATATGTATATATGTTTTTTTTGCATAAATGTTCGTTTACTTGCATTATTTGCTTTGACAACAATGTGATTTATAACATTCATGCCAATAAAGCACTGATGAACTGAACAGAGAGAGAGAGTAAGAAAGAGAGTGAGTGAGAGAGTAAGAGAGTGAGTGAGAGAGAAAGAGAGTGAGTGAGAGAGAAAGACAGATATAGAGAAAGAGAGAGAGAGTGAATGAGAGAGAAAGAGAGAGTGAGAGACAGAGAGAGAAAGACAGAGAGAGAAAGACAAACATGGAGAAAGAGAGAGTGAGACAGTGAATGAGAGAGACAGACAGACAGAGGGAGAGAAAGAGTGAGAAAGAAAGACAGTGAGAGAGAGGCAGAGAGAGTGAGAGTGAGTTGGAGAGAAAGAGTGTGTGTGTGTGAGAGAGAAAGACAGACACAGAGTGAGAGAGAAAGAGTGAGACAGTGAATGAGAGAGAAAGACAGACACAGAGAAAGAGAGAGAGATCATGTGATTTCAGGTTTCCTCCTCGCAGTGCATCATGGGATATAACACTGATGTTTATTACACCTCTATTCATGTGTAATAACAGCTTATTCATGTCCCCGCTATTAATAATCATTTTAAATGATAATGTTAGTGGTTAAAGTTCACTGTGTGTGTGTGTGTGTGTGTGTGTGTGTGTGTGTGTAGGAGCAGCCGGGTGATGAGCCATGGATTAAGCTGGATCTGATGATCACACCGCTGCTGCTGAATTACTGCCAGTGTAAACTGATCCAGGGTCAGTACTACGAGGTGCTGGACCACTGCTCCTCTCTGCTCAACAAGTATGAAGGTGAGAGACTCACACACACTTCTCAGGTCAGGAGGGGTTTATAACAGCCATGGCTTAATCTCTCACACACACACTCACTCACACACACACTCACTCACACACACACTCACTCTCACACACACTCACACACACACACACACACTCACTCACACACACACTCACTCACACACACACTCTCTCTCTCACACACTCACACACTTCTCAGGTCAGGAGGGGTTTATAACAGCCATGGCTTAGTCTCTCACACACACACTCACTCACACACACACTCACTCTCACACACACTCACACACACACTCTCTCTCTCCCACACACACTCACACACACACACACTCACTCACACACACACTCTCTCTCTCACACACTCACACACTTCTCAGGTCAGGAGGGGTTTATAACAGCCATGGCTTAGTCTCTCACACA
>CM075005.1:1346818-1385022 GCA_037576675.1 Pangasius sanitwongsei | reverse complement strand
CTTTACTATACTACAGCACGCTATACTGCTCTATACTATATTTACATACTATAGTATACTGCGCCACGCTTTACTATACTACAGCACGCTATACTGCTCTATACTATAGTATACTGTGCTACGCTTTACTATACTAAATATCGAGGCTGCATTTCTGTGGTCTTATTAAGTTCAAAAGACAGAAAACAGAGGCTGGTGATGGAATGACTGTTTACAGCTGCTATAACATAAGTGAGAACAGGAACTAACTTGTTTAAATATAAGTCTAAACGGATAAAATCTATGACGTGTCTTTCTTAAATAGATGAAAATTATTGGTAATTGTTGGTAGGTGGTATAAGAGGAATAAAGCACTTGGGGAAGTGCTGTTATAGGACGTAACTCTGCTTCATCACACACCCCCGTCACTCAGGGTTTTACTATAAAAGCATGACAGTGTGTGTGTGTGTGTGTGTACAGTGTTAATGTAGTACCTCTCTTCAGTCTCTCCATGGCACTTTTACTGCCGGCGTATGTGGGTCTGATTTCTCGACTCATCTCCTCTATAACAGACAGCAGCTCGCTGTAGGTGGAGCCCTGAGACACTTTCACTGGCTGACATTTAAAAACAAAAAAAACAAAACAAAAAAAAAAAAACAACACAAAAAAAAGTGGAGCCACTTCAGAAAACTTTTCCATTAGATTTTAGCTCTTTAATGAAACTCTAAAATTTATTTTTAGAGAATAACTCACACCACTGCTAAAAGCAATACAGTAGCGTTGCATTAGAATAAATAAATGTATTTATAGTCTACAAAAACATTTAACATTTATTTTTAAAAAAATTAATAAATAAAAAATAAATATTTAAAACTGAAATGGGAAAAAATCTGTAAAAATTAACAATTTTACATTTTCAATGATTAAAAAAAATGTTCACATCAGCTGCTTCCATTCAATTTATATCTAAGTATATATATTTATAAATAAACAAACAAACAAATAAACAAACAAACAAACGATGGATATTATATTATAACGTTGCCCAGCCCTAATTGCTACCTCAGTTGAGACCAAAGCATCAATAATGTTTAAAATAAATAAATAAATAATTAAATAAATGTTTAAAAAATAAATAAATAAATAAATAAATTTTAAAAAAAGCAACAACAAAAGAAAAAAAACACATTATCGATTGACAGAAATATATCTGTGCTCTAGATACAGTATCTGTATATATTTAAATTTAAATGACAGGAAATGTGATTTTTGCCTGCAAATGTTTACTCTCAGGTCGATGTGGCAAAAAATATCATATCACGATACTTTAAGATGTTCTTGATACCTGATACGGATGAGAAGAGTTCGTAGTGCTCATGTTAAAAACTTTAAAACTTACAGAAACTTAACAGCAGTGATACAATATGAAAAATTTATCTATTTTCTATTCAAAAAGGAACATACGAGGAAACGTTAGGATCCTGTCAGCCATTTTATTTTTATAATATTGATATGTTATTGCACTCATTTTGAGATTTTCCCGTACCTGTACGAAGCCCATGGACGGTGGACCGAAGTCGCTGAACGCCGGTCTGAAGGTGGAGGCCGAGGGCAGAGACGGAGACGAGCCGCATGACCCTGAGACAAAGAAATTAAAGCAGTGAAGACGACACAATCCAGACTCGCTTGTAGCTAGTGCTGCAAGAAAAAAAAAAATCGCAATTTCGATTCTTTAACCAACGACCTATTCTTCAACATCGTACCACGATATCGGGCCTCACTTACGAAGTTGGATACGAACGGATTTATTCGTAAATCATTCGTACAAGCGTTCACACAAGAAACTTGCCATTAATTTAAAAACATCCATAAATTCGAAAAAACGTTCGTGTCCTACTCGTGCTCCTGAGTGTGTTTATAATAAAATTAAAATAATGAATAAAATAAAATCTCGTAAAATCATGAAAACATTCGGATCCTACTCGTGACCCAGTGTGTGTGTATAAATTAAAAAAATAAATAAATAAATAAATTCATAAAAACGTTCGTATCCAACTCGTGCTCCTGCGTGTGTGTAAATTTACTCATAAGACGACTAACTGATGTAAACCTCGACTTCTGATCATATAATCTGCATTTATTACTACATTTATATCTGGAAAAATACTGCGGCGTTTAAACTGTTTATGTTTATGACGTTTCCAGCGTATAGTAATATTTTTAAAAAAAAATTAAATAAAGCAAATAAAACAAATGATTCTATCATGAAAAAAGAAACAGCGGCGTATAAACGGAGGACGCGGAGCCGTGAAAAAATTTAGCGCTGACGATGAATTCTGGATTCTGATTGGTCAGATGATGCTGATTAATTTCCTGCAACAGCGTAAGGGAAGATTATGAAATTTATGGAAGGAGTCTCCAGTGTCAGTGCTTTGTAGCAGTCAGAAGTAAAACTGTAACTAATTTTTCTGACACATCGTCACAAAGCAGATGAACAGAAATCTGCATGAAGGTTTAGATCTGTAATGAAGGATCCTGAGACGATGACAGAGGTGAGATGACGCGATGAAGCAACCTTGAGACCCAAAAAGAGAAGAAGAGTAACGACAGAAAGTCGTGAGTGTGATGGAATGTTCGGTCTGAGCAGACTGGGAAGAAGAATCCTGGGATGAGCGACAGGACAGTGTTCATGATTACAGCAGCAGCGGCAGCGGCTCTGAGGTACAAATCTACAGAATCCAGGTGAGATTAAACACCTGAGACGGAGAGTCGGGTTTGAGATGTTTTTTTCGGGAAGCGTGAGAGTTTACAGTGTCCAGAAAGCGAGTCAGGACGAGGATGAAGATGAGGAAGAGCATCAGGACGAATCAGACTCATGTCTGATGTGGTACCTTGATTTGATCGGACTGAAGATATTTACATGATAACAGACTGCCTTTAAAAAGTCCCAGTTAACCTGTGACTCTCTGACATCATTAAATAGGCTTCATGTGAACCTGGATGTACCTGATGAAGGTGTAGGTTTGAGAGCAGCTCACCTGGAGGTGTGTGATTGGAGCCTGCAGGAGCTGGAGCGATGGGTTTATAACTCATACTGAGCTCACTAAACTGCTCCGTCTTGTATTATCAAGTTTTAAAGGGGTTCAGTGAGTGCACAAAGCAAACACACACACACACTCACACACACACACACACACACACACACAAACCTAACCCTGAGTATTGCACAGAAACTCACAATAACACTGAAACTATGATACAATTACACAACCTGTCCTTCTCCTAAACACAAATATCCGACTTTGTCACTTACTTTCATTTATCCTAACTCCCAATGTAATGAAAGTGCTAGCTTAAGCTAAGCTACGGCTAAGCTAAGCTAGGCTAAGCGCTATGCTAACCCTCTTTACTAAACAAAGCCGCTAGCAAAAGGCTAACACCGATTCTACCAACTATCTTTATTTACACCTAAGGCTTATAACTGAAGATTTTAAACGTTTCTACAGACAGAAATGATCTTCGCAGTTATAACAAAACTCTAGTTAAAAAAAAAAAAGTAATAATGTTTTTAAAACAAATAAACAAACAAACAAACAAACAAGGAAGCACACGAGAGTAGAGAACAGAAGAAAAGAAAACCGGAGCTCTGTCAAAAAGCCGAAAATGGCAAACCACAGGAAGTCGCTCGCGCATACGTGCTGGGCCGTGACGTCATAAGGCAGCGTGGGTGCGTCCTGACGTAGGCACGTACGTACGTGCGTACGTACGTGCTTCTGCTAAGATACTATCTCTGTTCAGAAATACATTGAATGCTAGGAATTCAGGCTTCTTCAGAAAAACTTTTTTCTGCCCAACAAAAGTTATTGAAGTCTCTTATTCATAATTATAAACTAGCAAAGTTTAATAACAATATTTCAATTGTTCCAGTTGTTCCTTTTGTCATCATTTTCAAGAAACAATTAAGCACTTATTTTAGTATTGTGTTTCAGGTAATGTTTACATAAAGTAGCTTCAGGTAATGTTCACATCAACCATCAGAATGGGGACAAAATGTGATCTCAGTGATTTTGACCGTGGCATGACTGTTGGTGCCGGTTTGAGTATTTCTATAATTGCTGAGTTCCTGGGATTTTCACACACAACAATCTCTAGAGTTTACTCAGAATGGTGCAGGAAAGAAAAATCATCCAGTGAGCAGCAGTTCTGCGGACGGAAACGCCTTGTTGATAAGAGACGTCAACGGAGAACAGCCAGACTGGTCCGAGCTCACACAAAGGCTACAGTAACTCAGATAGCCACTCTGTACAATTGTGGTGAGCAGAAAAGCATCGAACCTTGCGTGGATGAGCTACAACAGGAGAAGACCACATCGAGTTCCACTTCTATCAGCCAAGAACAGAAAGCTGAGGCTGCAGTGGGCACAGGCTCACCAAAACTGGACAGCTGAAGACAGGAGAAATGTAGCCTGGTCTGATGAATCTCGATTTCTGCTGAGGAACACAGATGGTAGAGTCAGAATTTGGCACCAACAGCATGACTCCATGGACCCAACCTGCCTTGTGTCAACAGTGCAGGCTGGTGGGGGTTGTGTGATGGTGTGCGGAATGTTTCATTGGCACACTTTGGGCTCGTTAATACCAATCAGTCATGGCTCGAATGCCTCAGCCTATTTGAGTATTGTTGCTGACCACGTGCATCTCTTCATGTGCACAATTTACCATCTTCTAATGGCTACTTCCAGCATGATGATGCACCATATCACAAAGCAATAGTCATCTCAAACTGGTCTCATGAACAGTGTAATGAATGAGGCAATGAGTTCAGTGATCTTCTTCAATGGCCTTCCCAGTCACCGGATCTGAATCTGATAGAACACCTTCGGGACGTGGTAGAACGGGAGATTTGCAGCATGAAAGTCCACCTGAAAAATCTGCAGGAATTGCGTGATGCGATCATCTCAACATGGACGAGAATCTCAAAGAAATGTTTCCAACATCTTGTGGAATCCATGCCGTGAAGAATCGAGGCTGTTTTAACAGCATTAGTACAGTGTTGCTAATAAAGTGATAAGTGAGTGTTTATTATATTATATTATGAGGAAAAAAGTGGCAATATTTTGAGAATAAAGTCATAATACTATGACATTATGGTGCACATCAGAGCAAGAAAAATCCAAATATTGCAATTTTTTCTCAAAATATTACAACTTTTATTTTTTTTAAATTAGAATGCCATATAAATGTTATATAAATAAATGTGTGATAAATTCAGGCCATTACTATTTAACTTCATATTTGCTGTGTAATATATTTTATATGAATAATTTAATAATAAAACATATCTTTTTAGTTTTAGCGTTTTATGGTAAAAAGGTCATATAATAAGAGGAGCTGGAGTAAAATCACTTTTAGACAAATAATAAACACGAGTCTCTTCTTTTCATTCCACACTGTAATTATTACACTGAGATTTTTAGGTTCATCTACATTTTATTTACACGCTGGTTGTGTTATCAGGTCCATCTATCACACCAGTAAGTGTATATTAACTGGTTGCAAAATGTATTGGCACCCCTCCACCCCATGCATCAGTGGAAAGTGAGCAGTGTTTACTCTAAAAAGTTTCTCAGAGTAACTCTAGAAAGCTTCCACTAATACTTATCCACTTACACTTATCTCATCTCATCCTGAATATTTAATGAAAGCACACCGGACATCACCTTCCATTAGAGAACCTAATGGACAGGAAAATCTCTCGCTGATTGAATCCGTATGGCAAAAAAAAAATAGATTGGATCGTCTTTGTTCCACTATGTGGAGGTTAATCCATTCTTTACAAAAAATGTGTATCCTGTTACAACAAAAACTTAATTTTAAAATGTCGTTTATAATCCACGTGGCTGTCAGTTCACATGATTAAGGGTTTTTACGAATATACAAGTCCTAGACGATGCACAATCCTAAATTTAGTTTAATGATTAAATCTCTGTTTAATATGAGTAAAAAGGAAAACCCAAAACTACAGTGTGAATTTAGTCCAAGTTTAATAACTTGAAATGTGAAAACAAATGCAAATCCTTTTGTATAAAGTGAGAAGCAAACATTATCAAGCAGTAGCACTGTATCAGTACATCCACAGTAACATGCTGTTCATTAATAAATAGATTATTATTATTATTATTATATTACTCTCATATTTACTAGAGATGGTACGATTCTGCTTTTTCTTTCCCGATACTGAAACTGAAACCTTGATTATCAGCCGATACTGATATCCATCCGATACTGTTAAGCTTTAAAATGAGCTTTTTTTAACTGAAGAACTTCATAGTTAAACTCTTTCACACAAAAAATCACTTACATTGTAAATCTTATAAATAGAATAAAGTATAATAAATATAATAAAATCAATCTTAAGGTGAAGTATCCGATCTTTACCATCTGATATGTTTTCTCCGATATCAGATCCACAGTTTGTTGTTGGTATCGACCCGATACAGATTCCGGGTATCGGATCAGTGCCATCTGTAATATTTATGCGAACGTAACGCTGAGCAACAGTCCTCTTTATCATCATCATCATCATCATCATCCACAGCAGGCTGGTAGATTCACTCTGACGGTGTGAAATAATATTCCTGCACTCATACCCTTAAAGAACCCTAGAGCAGAGTGTTTCCCTACCAGACGACCTTTTGTAGGAGCCTAAGAACCGTCGTTTGTCCAATGAACTCTTAATACTCTCTTTTAATAACTCAAGAGTCTTCAAGAGTGCATGAGAGAACATGAGAATGATAAATGTAAGGAATAAAACATGACAGAGTGTACTGTTCCAGAAAAATAACTCTATTTTATCACCACAATTTTTCTAAAATTGCAATTTTATTTTTATCTAACATAATATCATACCTTTTTTATCCATTTATTTATAACACTTAATGTTGCAAAACTAGTTAGTTCCTGTTGTCACTTACGTTATAGCAGCTATAAACCGTCGTTCCCTCACCAGCCTCTCTTTATTCTCTCTCTTGAAGTTAATTAGTTAAGACAAAAAAAATCGTCTTTTGTTACCGAGAATCCGCAAAGAAGCGTAAACTCCTCCGTCCTAAAGTTACAGCTTCGCCTCTGACCGTTACAAAGCGCTGACACTGGAGACTCCTTCCATAAATGTTACATAAACACATTTCTCCTTACAGACCAACAATTTACACACGTTTATTATCAGTGAAGCGTCCGCTGTACACGTCCCTGTGAATGTTACTATAGAAACTGTTACTATAGAAACGATAAGCGCATTAATATAAACCTGCACTACTGCTGTGGTGTAAATATAAAACAATCTACAACAATTACAGCTTATTTAAAAGCATTAAAGTCGGGAAACAAAGATTTTATGATTTTTTTTTAACATTCAGGAACATCTTTACATCCTACCAGTTAGGATTTTTCTCAGACTTTTATTTTGTCTCATGGACATCCTGTATATAACAACATGCCATTATGATAATTAAATCAATTAAAGCATTAATAATTGCAGATTTATCCAGAAAACATAATCAAACGCTGAATCTACACTGCAATACACTATATATCTGTATATGTTTTAGTTTTGAATCGCTGAACTGTTGGATAAAATGAAAAAAGTTAATTAATGTTACTGATTCTGTAGCAAAACAGCGCCGCACTCAAACCCTCGCGCATGCGCACTTCTTTAAAAAAAAACCCCAAACAAGCCAGTCATGCTGAAGTGAGACTCCTGCAGTGCTGCATTTCTGTCCGGGACTCTGAATAAAACACTCAGCTTCCACGATGAGCGCTGCAGCAGCTCACACTCCTCCTCCTGTGCGAGTCTGTGTGCTCCTCATTTTATTCCTCTCGTGCTGGGTGAATCGCTCAGGAGGAAAGCGTGTGTTTAAATGTCCTTCAGGCTGCACCTGCACCACTGAGACCATCATCTGCGTCGGATCATCCTTCATCCCCCGGACTGTCCCTGCTGACATCAGCTCTCTGTAAGAGGCTTTCAAACATCTCTAACTCTCTAACACTGGACTGTGAAGAATTGAATGCATGCATTAAAAAAAAAAAAAAAAATTGCACACATTGTTCAGCTGAGCTTGTGTTCAGAAATCAGTGGATGAATGATGAATTTATGATTTTTTGAATTTATGATTTGCAGGAGCATTGTTAATGGCACTTTCCCAGAAATCAGAGAAGCTACATTTGCCCTGATGCCATCACTGCACTTGCTGTGAGTTAATACTCAGTATAATCAGTACTCAGCTAATCAGTACTCAGCTAATCAGTACTCATCCTGCGTTACACAGCATCATCTCCTCCTGCACACATTACAGAAACATCCTGCGTGTAACTTTCATTGCTGCTTGGGGTTGGAGTGTGTGGTGTAGAAAGATAGAAATCTCAAGTATTTAATATACTGTTATATATACTAATATACTTTAAAAGTATTTAATATACTGGATTAACCCTGAGGGGGGTACGGTGTTTCCTCCCCCAGTCCAAAGACATGCGTTGTAGGATGATTGGCATTTCCAGATTGTCTGTAGTGAGTGAGTGTGTGTGTGTGGGAAAGGATGGATGGATGGATGAAGCCTCTTTAGGTTTTTTTTTTTTTTAAATTACTTTATAAAAATTCAGAAGAGTGTCCAGAGATTGCGAGTTCGATTCACGGCGATGACGGGGATCCAAGAGAGCAAGATTCACAAGAGAGAGCTGTCTAGGTGGGAGGGGCATACTGTCAATCACCTGTCAATCACAGAGACACCAGCCAATCGTGGGGATGTCTGTGAGCTCGTGTATGTGGAAGAGGGCAGATAGCGCTTTCCTCTGAGTGTGTTACGCTGATCTGTGATGCAGAATAGGCAGCAGTTTAAAAAAAGGATGCAGTTGGCGAGATTCGTGTGTCTTGTAGGAAGCACATGTTAGCAAAGGGAGGGGGCGGGGTCTTGATAGCTATAATTATAATTAATAAAGTGTAAACTTTTTTCCAAATATCACTTATATTAAAAAAGTAGATGTCCATGTGTAGAAATACCAAGGATAAAATTCTTAACATTCATATGAAGCTTAGAAGCAGACAAAAGTATCAGAATATGAATTTCATATATGTTTTAATTATATACACATCACATTCAATAACATTCCTTTTTTCTGTGATGTATATAATAATAATAATAATAATAATAATAATAATAATAATAATAATACATTTATATTTTGGACAGTGTTTTGTCTTTGGTTTAAACTTGCTAGGTGTATGATTTGCCTTTAAAGGCATCTAATCTGAGTTTATGGTTTCAACATTTGAAAAAAAAATGACAGCCTAGACATTGTTATTTATTTCTTTTATAAAATGTGATACGTAGAGAATATAATGCAAATATACAGTACTAAATTCATACTGAAATATTTCTGTCAGCTTTCAAACTTTCAAAATAATTTCTATAATTTTGGTCATCAGCATTAAAAACATTATTTTTGAACAAAATAACAACAAAAGTTTAACGTACATTAAGTTACATGATGCAGCTGAGTTTCAATTTAAAAAAAGATGTTCACTGGAGTCAGGAGCGAAACTTTTTTTATTTACTTTGGGGTTTTGTGTAGAAAGTTTCTATAAAACTTAACAACAACATGCTGCACTGAGAAATCCCACATGTCTTTGCTATGTTTTATTTGTTTGTTTGTTTATACAAACTTTATACACAAAATCCTAACGTAAATAAAAAATATTTTTGTTCCTGACTCCAGGGATCACTTTTTTTTTTTTTTTTTAAATTGAAACACCTGAGACACCTGTCCGATTTTTGTTGTTGTTGTTGTTTGCTTGTTATGTTTTTTGTTTGTTTGTTTATTTTGTTTGTGGTGTTTAAATGCAGATAAGTATGTTTTATTTGTAGAACTTTTAGTTGAATCCACCTGCACTGTTTGCTTTGGCAACAGTATGATGTATAAAATCCATGCCATTAATAAATAGGATAAATAAAACTTCCCTCATGTTTCAGGCTCCTTAATTCCAACTCCATCTCCTGCATAAAGGACGACGCCTTCTCCGGCCTTCCTCGCCTCGAGTACCTGTGAGTGTAGGACCAACACACACATTACACACACATTACACACACACACACACATATTACACACACACACACACCACACACACACACATACATCGCTCTCTCACACACACACACAGCACACACACATACTTCTCTCTATCTCACACTCACACACACACACACACATCTCTCTCTCTCTCTCTCTCACACACACACATATTACACACCACACACATCACACATATTACACACACACCACACACACACACACATACATCGCTCTCTCTCACACACACACAGCACACACATACTTCTCTCTATCTCACACTCACACACACACATCTCTCTCTCTTTCTCACACACACACACACATCACACATCTCTCACACACACACACCACACACACCTCTTTTCTAAACAAAGAAAAGTCTTTTCTCAGAAAAGACTCCAAATTATTGCTCCTTATTTGCTTCATAATTCATTGAAAAAAAATCCAAAACACAAATAACACATTTTTATACAGATTTTTTTCTGCATCAGTCAAAATCAAATCAATCAATCAATACAAAATCCTGGAATATATCTCTCTCAACAGCATGGGAAAATCTCCGGTGCATCACTGTGTCTAATGCAGTGAGCTGAGAGACAGAAATCTATAAAACAGACATGATGTGACACCACAACTGGATTTTTTAACATGCACTGTGTGAAATATGAGCGGTTTTGTTTTTCAGTAAGTGCTGACCCAGTGTTTGTATCTCAGATTCATCGAGGGGAACAAGATAGAGGAGATAAGCAAACACGCCTTCAGAGGACTTCGAGACGTCACACATCTGTGAGTCGTAATTATCAGGCTCGGAGAATATCACATGTTCAGTAGACGATATACACGAACGCTTTTATACTACTCTTTGGTTAACATTTCTATTTTAATGCTCTTGGAAAGCACAGTATCAAATATAAGACAGTGACGTATCTGTGCCAGTTTAATGCTCCAAATATCTGTAACTCTATGCAGATTTAAGTGGGCGTGGCCTAAACTGGAAGCAGGGCTGTAGTCAAGACCGGCATTTTCTAATTCAAGACCAGGACTAAACCCGGACTAGCCGAGATCGAGTCACGAGGCGTTCAAGATCGGGTCCAAAAACCATAAAATCCTTTTAGAGGCGAAATCACCATCTAGTCCCCTTCATTTGTGCAATGGGCCAATAATTATGCAGTTTTCTAGAAGAAGGAATTACTTCCTGTCAAAGTTTGTACATTCAGGGCTCCTGAGTGGTACAACAGATAATCATTCGTCATGGCCACGAGTCAAGGGAGTCAGATTGCCGGTGCTCTCTGGGAGGGAGGGGCATATTCTCTGTCCCCTGTCAATCACAGAGGCACTAGCCAATCATGGGCGGCTGTAAGCTTGGCAGATAACGCCTTCCATCGTGTGGGTTATGCCGCCCTGTGACACAGCAGCAGTTCGATAAGATGCGCAGGTTGGCTTCATGTCCTACGGGGGAAGCATGTATTTTCAGCAAAAACAAATCGGGGAGAAAATTGGGGGGAAAAATTATTTTTACAAACTCTTGGCTCTTGGCCGAGACCAAGATCATATTTAGCAAGACCAGCGCCCAAGACAGAGACAAGTCCAAGTCAATCCAGAAAACATCTCGAGACTGGACTCGAGCCCTACAGCCTTAACTGGAAGGTTTTTATTTTATTTTATTTTATTTTATTTTATTTTTTCAGTCAGCAGTGTCAGCATAGTGTGTGAATCCTCACTCCAACAGTTCCTCATCCTCAGCTACATCACTCTAGTTCATGATCAGTCTCAGCTAGAGATGTGTGTGGGACTGTTTAATGTAATCCCAATCACACAGTTATTATTTTTGTTGATTAATGAATTTACGTTGGTTCTGTTTCCCAAAGTAAAAACAAACTAGTAGCCCCATTTAAAGCTCCGATGACCCTGACCAGGCAGTTACTAAGGATAAATGAATGAACTCATTATGCACGTTATTATGTTAATGAAAACTGACTGCTTGCTTGTGCCCACATGAAAGTAAAAACCTTCCACACATCCGACTTTTTTGTTGCGTCCCACGGGATCCTAGTCCTGATGCTGATACTTGCATCTGTTTAGAACACATTATCTGTTCATTCTGAATAATGTATTTGTATTCAGTTACATTCCTAGTGTTTTCTCTTGTATTATTTTTCCCAACACACACTTTATTTCCATCTCTCTCTTCCCGATGTTCTGCAGGTCTTTAGCGAACAACAATATGAAAAGTTTACCCAAAGGCCTGTTCTCTGACCTGCACTCTCTCATAGAGCTGTGAGTATTAACGTTCTGCTCCTCACGTGAGACGCTGCTAGATCACTCTCTCTCAGGAACTTATAGCTTGATGGATCATACAGTTTATTCTCCGTCCCTACTGAACATTTTGTAATATGCATAATGTGCACTAAGTAGTATGACTAAACAGTAATGACACCAACAGTGTAGTGATTTACTGAAACACAGAGCCACACACACAAACACCTTCCGTTAGTCAGGACCGGCTATCTCTAGATCAACAACTTCACTACTAGCTATCGATTATCATTTATCGTTCACTAGCTTCACACCGACTCCCGTAATAGTAATTAAAAGACACAGCTCTGACATCAGGAGCATCAGATCCTATCAGGACTTTGTCCCGTGACTCAATAATCATTTTCTTTTAAAACCAAAAACTGTAGCACACCATAGCTTCACTGTTTTCAGTGTAAAAAAAAAAAGAATCTTATTAGAACATTGCACAGATCCAATCACATCAAAACACAGATTATAAAAACGATGAGAGCAGACCTGGATGTTGACATTTCTATACTCATTTGTTTTTGTAGTGGAGCTGCTATATATCTATTGTGTGTGTGTGTGTGTGTGTGTGTGTTATAACAGTTATAACAGTCTAAATGGCACCTTATTCCACAATAATTTTGAAATATTACTATCTGTAAGAACAACATTAATGATGTAACTACAGCAGAATTCTTTACTACACCATGTCATATGATACTGAGACATTGTTTTTTTTCTTGTTGTTCAATCTCAGAGATTTGAGAGGAAACCAGTTTCAGTGTGACTGCCAGTCCGTGTGGCTGATGTTGTGGCTGAAGAAGACGAATGCGACGGTTTCAGATGTTTACTGTGCAGAACCGGAGAAGATGAAGGGAGTCCTGCTGAAGGACTTCCCTGAGAAACACGCCAAGTGTGTCTCCACTGGTAACTGCGTCTATAATCCCTGTAATATACAGCACTATACAGTATGATTACAATATATTGTTTTATAAACTACATTTACAGTCCTTTAATAGGAACACCTGTAGACCTGCTCATTCATGCAATTATCCAATCAGCCAATCATGTGGCAGCAAAGCAGTGCATAAAATCATACAGATAGCATTCAAGAGCTTCAGTTAATGTTCACATCGAACACTAGAATCGTGGGGAAAATCTCAGTAAACTCAGTGGCTTTGACAGTGGCATGGTCAAACTGCCAAACTGCTGATCTTCTGAGATTTTCACTCACGACAGTCTGTAGAGTTTACACAGAATGGTGCGTAAAACAAAAAACATCCAGTAAGCAGCATTTGTGCAGGTGGAAATGCCTTGTTAATGAAAGAGATCAGAGGAGAACGGCCAGAGGGGTTCGGGGCTACGATGACTCAAATAACCACTCTGTACAACCGTGGTGAGCAGAAAAGCACTGAAACTGGACACTGTAGCATCAGATTCCTGGTTTTGCCTGACAGGAGCGGAATCTGATGAATCTGTTTAACATGTTATTTATGAATGTGCAGGTGTTCCTATTAAAGTGGACGGTGTGTGTACGTAATCTGAAAATAAATAATAAAATTAAAGTATAGCTGTATTGTCACTAGATCGGCAATATAATCGAGTAAATGTAACACCTTCTTTGTGTTGTTTGAAAGATTTTATTCCTCATCAGACCATAAACACTCAGTCCATGTCAGCGGACATTTTCTCCTATAAAGAAGACGTGTATGTTGCTCTGGCCGTGCCGAACTCGGACAGCTGCCTCATCATGGAGTGGGATCACATCGAAACCCACTTCAGGCCTTTCGATAATATCACAGGTTTGATATGAATCGGATTGTTGGTCATATTATATAAAAGGATGTGGACGGTGTAAAGTGAGAGTGTGATATTTTGTTGCAGGGCGGTCCGTGATTGGCTGCAGGTCGGTGTTGATTAACGAGCAGGCGTTCGTGATCGTCGCTCAGCTCTTCGAGGGCTGTCGAATCTACAAATTCGACCAGGAGCAGAACCAGTTCACCAAATTCCAAACAGTGGAAATGCTCAACGTGTCCAAGCCGAACGACATCGAGGTGTTCCGACTCGGGGACGAGAGGTTCTTCTTGATCGTGGACAGCTCCAAAGCAGGCATGTCCACCCTGTTCAAGTGGAACAACACCGGCTTCTTCCCGTATCAGTTTCTCCACGAGTGGTTCCGCGACACGGATGCGGAGTTCGTCGACCTGGATGGGAAGTCCGTGCTCATCCTGGCGAGCCGTTCTCAGGTCCCCGTCATCTACCAGTGGAACAAGAGCACCCAGACGTTTGTTCTCTTTGAGGACATACCCAACATGGATGACATGGTGAGCGTGAAGGCCTTCAGGATTGACCGCGTCCTCTATTTGGCTCTGGCCTGCTACATTGGAGACTCGAAGGTCCTCAAGTGGACGGGGAAGCGCTTTGAGGAAGTTCAGGGCTTCCCGTCGCGTGGTGCGATGGTCCTCCAGCCGTTTAGCTTCAGAGATCAGCACTATCTCATCCTGAGCAGCGATTACTCCTTCTCTCAGATCTTCAGATGGGACAAGGAGAAGCAGATCTTCATCAAATTCAGGGAGGTGTACGTTCAGTGGCCTCGTTCTTTTACTCCGTTATCGACGGGTCAGCGCGATTTTCTCCTCGCCACCAGTTTTAAGGGGAAAACGAAGGTTTTTGAACACGTCTCAGTCAATTACAGCTGATGAGACTAAGAGCGCTGTGGTCTTACTTAGAGCTGGGCGATAACCAAGTTTTACTGATGCCAACATTTCCTTTGTTTTATTGACGTTATTATTATTTTTAATGATCTAAATTCAGTATTGTTGATACTTTCACTGCAGCACTGCTAACATTTAACTTTCTTTGAGCACAGGTTTAATCCTGCTCTCAGCCAATCAGGGCAAGCCTTGGGGCAGAAATGATTGTGATTGGACGTGAAGTGACTTCAGTTAAATAAATATACACTGTGAGTCTGGTTTAGCACCAGTTTCAGAGGTAAACTGCGGCTGACTGAGCCGTCTGTTGCTGTTTAAAGAATAGTTTACATCATTTGTTATGTAATGTTTAATAGAATGTAGTTTATTTTCATGTGAAAAGAAAGTTTTAATAATATTCCTTTGCAGTTACAGTCCTCTAGGTAAAACTATAATACGTGAACCAACTTGAGGTGTGTGTGCGGGACTCGCTTTTAAATCCTATTCCCACAGAAAGTTTGGCCAATCCCATCTGCCCATAGTATTTTCTAATGAAATGAGTTGTTTTATTTCTACAGAGTTGCTGAGGTGTTACCAAGATACCAAAGTCGTGGGCACAAATTGTTTAACTCGAGTCCATTTTAGACCCAATGACTTTATCGGAGTGGCTGTCTACAGCGGGACAAAACTAATCCAAATCCATTAAAAATGCCATAATCTGTGTATGGCCTGAGTAAATACGATCCCCATCAGACGTAAAAGGCACACAGCTATGCAAGTCTAGCAAGCGATAAAAAAGTCATACCTCTTACCCAAGTACGCTAGTGGTAGAAATTTTACACCATTAGCTAGCTGTAGCTAATAACAAACTGAGGAAATCCAATGTTATGCCTCCCGATAATGAATATGGTAAAAAATGTAAAAAAAAAAAAAAAAAAAAGAAGAAGTTTGACCAGTGTTTGTTCATTGTGGTCGATGGGGTCAGGTTCTATATTAGCCAGCTGAACATGCTCGTTCCTGTTGTAGAGAGCATTCCTGGCCACCTCATAGCTTAACATGTGGTCTCCAGTTAATTATTTAGTGGGAATGGGTGAAAAGGTTGGTCAAAATAAATCGCTTCATATGGTACAGGCTAATGATATATCCATGTAGTAAAGTGTAATATTATCAAATCATCTCCATTCTTAGATTCCTGTAGCTCAGATTCCTGTGGTATAAAAAAAGAAACCTTAATTTCTCTGATTGTCTCACTCATTTTAAAATACAATACGGTATTTCATGGCCTCGAGATAGATCTTGAGAAACTTAACTCACCACCATAAACGTCACCTCAGCGGCTCCTCAAAATATGACCAAATTAGTCAAATTAGCCACAGCGACTCTGGCTAGGTTAAAGCTTTTACTGAAGATGAATAAACGAACACATGACTGTTCTTTGTTCTACAGATTTCCTTCGCACACCTCTGGTACCAACATAGTGACAAGTGATTGTATCTTAGAATCCCGGGTTAGTATGTTTTTTTCTGAGAGTATGCATTAGCAAGATATTTAGCAAAAAAATTAAAAAAAAAAAAAGTTATTGTATTTGGCAAAAATTTCTTTTCATATCGCCCAGCTCTAGTCTTCTGGTAATACAATGTCAAGACTAATGTAAAAATTGAATCTTTCCCTTCTGAAGATGTATGCAAATTAACCCTGTCTTGGCCAGTGCAATATTATATCAGCAAAAAAATAATAATAATAATACCAATAATAATATGGCCTTTCCGTATTGCCTGGAAGAGGCGTAAACATGGTGCATGTCTGTATTTCCCAATATGCAACGGTTTTACATTTACTGTTATATTACAGATCAATTCGAGTGACATGGATTCCCAAAAGCATCAAGCTTACAGCGTGTTTAATATTTAATCCTACTTCCATACTTCTGGGGAATCCGAGTCTTGCTGCTTATCATCTCCGAGCTTGTGTTTTTGGTCTAACAGACTGTTACTTGCTGAGAGGAGCAATAACTTTACGCTGATCTAACGCTATGCAAGTAGATGTAGAGACGCTGACCAAAGATAGACTAACGCTGAGCGCTAGCGATACTTCCTGTAGAGAATGAACGCCTTATTTATTAATGCTGCATCCCCTTTATGGCTTCTGTGAAAAAGAAAAGCGCTTTGGTTGTTTCACAGCAGCCGTGTGCATTAACTGTGTATATATATATATATATAAAGAAGAAAATAAACACTGCTGTGTATCTTTTTTTTGTTGTCTTTTGTTTGTTTTACTTCTAATTCGCTTAGTATTTCTGTCATGTCGCATAGTTCTGATCATTTTTACGTTAACACCCTGCTTCCCCGCAATGGATCGTAGTCTGGAATCATCTCCAGCCTCCGTTTACAGCGTTTAGTTCCTACTGTAATTCCTTTCATTTCATTAGTGCTTTCATATTATATAGTGCTACTGGATTGTGGATTGTGATTGGTCAGAAGGTGCTGATTAATTTTCTCTAACAGCAGCTCTGACAGAAGTGCAGCTGCAAATCACAGGTTTATATTAATGCGCTCGTTCTAATACGTTATCGTTTCTATAGTAACAGCTCCACATAAACGGATTAAGTTTACGTTTTCTATAAGGAGACGTTTGTTTGACATTGATGGAAGGAGTCTTCAGTGTCAGCGCTTTGTAACAGTCAGAGGTAAAGCTGTAACTTTAAGTTTTCCGACATCTTCGGGACGGAGGAGTTTACGATCTTTGGCGGTTTCTCTGTAACACGACAAGCTGCGTTTTTTTGTCTTATTAACTTCAACAGAGAGAGAAAAAAGAGCGGCTGGTGAGGGAACGACTGTTTACAGCTGCTATAACATAAGTGACAACAGGAACTAACTTGTTTCACAGACGTTCCACAGCATTAAATGTAACTGCAAATGGATGAAACGTAAGACGTCGTTCTTTAATAAAATAATAAATTGTAAACGTTGGGAAATGGATGTGGTATAAAAGGAATAAAACACTTGGGAAACGTGCTGCATGCTGTTATAGTTATAGGAAAATTATTTCAGGGTGGAGTTTTATTTGTTATTCTTCGTATTCACAGTGTTTTATTCCTATCAAACATGATCAATATTTATTGACACAAAAAGCTGAAGCGTGTGGGTCTCGTGTGAAAAAACAACAGAGAAATCATGCAGGAAAGATTTGGTAACATCCTCCATGTTTCAGATCTCTGGTTCTGAGGGTCAGATCATATGTCATGTAGCGTGTCGTTAATCTCTAAAATCTCTAAAATCATTCTTTATATCTGTATATCAGCAAGAACTGCTGGAGGAAGCAGGAAACCAGAAACAGGTGCAACTAATCAGCAGTAAGGAGACTGGTTAATGACAACAGGAAGCTTTGACCATAAAAGGAAACTGTTCGCAAACAGGGACGGACATGTTTCATACACATCAAATTCTCTTCATCTAGATTAGTAATAGTGAAAGTGTGTCCTGCTGTAGGACATATCTGATCTGAAATCATGTAAAAATACACTCATTTCCATATAGGTTTAGTTGTTTCAGAATTATTCAGCTCAGTGAATGACCGAATTAACAAATCACGTATTTAAACCTAAAAGAGTGTGATTAGTGCTGAAATAAAGAAAGTGGGAGTGGAGTCATTTTAAAAATTCTCAGCTCTCAGAAGCTTTGAGCACATCAGCTCTACATAAACATACAGATTTTCTACAAACTGCCGTAACTACACACATATTTAAGCTCCACTTTATTTATTATTTACAGTACGGTGCTTGGTGTCGTCTCGAAATGCGATGTGTCGTTCATGAATGAGTCGACTCTTTGAATCGGCTCTTTTAGGTGAACGTTGAGAGCTGATTCGCATGCTTCTATGGAAAGATGTCCTGAAACAGTTTCGTCCATAGTTCAATAACTGGTCAAAATAGTGCAATTTTTATCCAGTTTTAAAAAACAATGAGCCATTTGGGAGCTGAAAGAGTTGACTCTTACTGGTTAGATGAGTCAAATGATATGACTCACTGAAAAGAGCTGAAATTCTCATCACTACATGACGGTTCCTCTGAAATGACTCAGAACTGCCCAATAAGTAACTTCTAGGAAATGATACATCATGTACTTTATTACTTTATGAATCATTTAATTTATTTGTATTCTTTATTCATAAGCTAAAGCTATGTTGTGTAGTTATGTGCTCTGAATTCTAGGTATAAAAACATGCCATGATACTTCTGTGTCTCCAGACTTGAACATATTCAGGCATCATACCAGGATGTACAGAAAAAAAAAGTGGTGTTACAACATCATACCTCTTCTGCTCTTCTCCTAACTGATTCTCGAACTGCTCCATTTAGCTTATGTGTAAGTTCTGGTTCTGGTTCTGGGCAGGTTACGTGCTTCATCTTTGCTGAAGTATAAATCAGCCCTTGGTGACTGCTCCAGAAGCCAAAACATAATAACGCTGAAAAGGATTGACTAAAGAGCTAAAATAAATACAATATTAAACATGTGATTTGAAAAGTCTGTTGAGGTTGATGCATGTATATAATATTACGCAGACTGAGATGTGTGTGTGTTTAATAATAGGGTCACATGACCATGACATGTCTGTAGTTTGTACCTGTTCTAGGAGCTCAATAACTTACCTAAAACTTACCCTGGAAGCATTGCTTCTCTGACACGTCCTTTTAAACGTCGTCTATATTTTAAAGTTCTGCGCTTTACATTTGTGGTTATGATAGAAAAGAGCGAGTGCTTCCTGGAGCATCTTTATATCGAAGAAAAAGCTCAAAACATCGTTTCGGTCAGGATATAACGCACTCTTAACCAGCATGTCAGTTCAGACGGGATGTATTTTACCTGGAGTTACCTCCACGTGGAAAACTGATCCCGTCTGAATAGGGCTAAAGACTTTCCAGGTGAAAGGAGATCATTGGACGGTTCTGCACAGGACCTTTAATGGTTCCTTATTGGAACAAACCAAAAACCACTTTAGGTTCCTATGTTTAACCTTTTTCTTTTTCTTTTTTTTTTGTCCTGATGTAAATTAACAACCGAGTACTTTGCTCCACAGCACGGTTTCCGACGCACCCATCTTTTCTAGGGTTTTGTCTTGGCACACTATGTAGGGGAGAAGTGTGTGAATTGGGACGCGCCCGTCGAGCTCGAGCTCGGCTGGTCGTGAGCACAGGAAGTGATGCACTGCACGGTGATAAATCTGTCTTCTGTCTTCTGACTCATGGTGGGTGAAGATGCTTACCTGGCGACACGTCTGCGGTTCTTCTACACGCCTGGTGTAATCGAAGAAGCGAAATGGATCCTTCTAGAAGAAGTGAGAGCGACTGGCAAGGGCTAGTGAACGAGGTGAGAGCGGTGAAGTGCGCATCCCTGCTGCCAGTCAGCTGTTTACTGGAATAATGTTCAGCTACGGAGTGAGGGCTGTGTGCACTGATCACGACATCAGATCCCAGAGAACAGCGCTGTCTCGAACTCCTTAACGCACTGCTCTTTTATACCTGGAAGGAGATTGATTTATTTACTTATTTATTTATTTATTTATAGGATGTGCGGCGCGCGCAAAGGTAACGCGCAAAGCCGTGTGTTTGCACCGAGACTCTGTGCATTATTTCATAAGATCATATTTGATGAATGCACAAGAAAAGAAAATCAAGAGAAACATTTTCTTCAAGAGAAAATGTCCTTTACACACAGAGCAACGAACAGAAGCCACTAAAGCGGATTATAGAAATCTCCATCATGGAGCACACACACACACACACACCAAACTGTACTCTTTCGCGTCTCTGAGGTGGAAGAGTAAATCTTTTGTACTGTATCTATAGTGTGTATCTTTCACCTCGGAACATGCATATGATGCACCTTAAAAGCTTTAGTGCTTAAATGATTTAAAAAAAAAATCCAGATTAGTTTTTTTTGTTTTGTTTTGTTTTTGCTATTTTTTTTATTCCTTACCTTTATGTCTTACCTCAAATTTCATGTTATGTTGCATGTTAAATATCACAGAATGGATTTGTCCATGTGTAGGAGCACCATGAAGGATCTAAACATCGTTCCTGAAATTAAAAACAAATCTTCCAGTTAAACAAACATCATTAACATTCAGGTCTAAAATATTGACACAACCAAAATAACACAAAAGTTACGCAGTTTAGACGCTACTGCACAATGCAGCTGATTTTTTGGGGGGTTAAAAAAAATCTTCAGTTTAAAATTAGTTAAGTTGTACATTGGAGTCTGGAACAACAAACAAAGACATTGAGAATGACGAAATGGATCCTTCTAGAAGGATCCAGACGGAAACCTGGATAATTGTTCACGTTAAATTACAGTAATGCTCTCGAGTGATTTGGAGATGATTTTTTTGGAGTGTTTTAAATAAATGTGGACATTGTGCATGAAAGGGTTAATTAGCTTTTAGAGTAAAGCTTTAAAAGGTCCAATTATGTGCCGTAAATGGTTTTTTAAAGGTGTAAAGATACACACAGGTGCAAAGGATGTCCCTTTATGGCACCACCAGAGTGAGAAGGAAAAGTACTTAAGCCCTGTTTACACCTGATCCTTGCTTTACATGTGGATAGAAATCATCCGCATAAACAGAAGCAACAAAAGCAGTTTGTTGTTGCATTTGTAGTTAAAATGCTTCTGTGGTTAACAATACTGAAATCTGATTGGTCGATAACGGGTCATATGCAAATCAGCTCATTATAGTCAAGAACCAAATTCAGGTGTTGTTTCCTGTTTCTAGGACCTTTATATATAATTTTGAGGTCTCTTACTTCAGTTCAATTTTATTTGTATAACCTTTGAAACAGTTGTCATTGTCACAACGCAGCTTTACAGGAATTCAGATGTTGATTTAATGAAGAAGCCGGAGGACATGAGGAGGAAATCTTGAGACTGAAAGGGAAAGGGAACCCGTCCTCTTCTGGGTGACGGAGAGTGTGATTAAAATCGTTCCAGTGTGCAGGTGTAGAAGAGTAAAGACAGAAAGTAGTGAGTGTGAAGAAATGTTCAGTCTGAGCAGATTGTGATTACGAGTCCCGGGATGAGCGACAGGACAGTGTTTATGATTACAGCAGCAGCTCTTTGGTACAAATCTACAGAATCCAGGCGAGATGAAACACTGAAGCAAGCGTGAGAGATGGATATGAAATGTTTTTGGGACGTAGATGAGCATCAGGATGAAACCCAGGTACTTGGGACATGTATGTATTTACACTCGGATATCATCAGGATAAAGTGACCACCTGATGTGATTTGAGCAGAGATTGGATTAAAATCTGTTTTAAATGTCGTTTACACCTACATGTTTTTGTGGATAATCTCAATCTGCGTATAATCCTGATGCTCAAGATGCACGGATGTGCGTAATGCTTGACATCACATATCAGGTGTTGTATCTGCATAGACTATATATCCAGAGATAATACAGGAGCATACAAACATTTTGCTGTATAATTATTATATATGGTCACATGACCAGAGCCATTATCTTCCTGCTCGCGTCTCAGAAAATGCCTTGGTCAGATTGGCTTACCATATTTGGGTATATTGTAAATATGTAATATTACTACAGATTCAGGCTAAAAATGTGTGTGTGTCTATGTGTATACTAGCTTAAATATTTTTTTCAGGACATGAATTAGGTTTAAATATTGTATGAAGGTCACTGGATAATGTTCTACAATTCATAAAGCATGATTTTACTTAAAAAAAAACAAACAGTATATTTAAGCCACTCCCCCTTTTTGTACCTCTATGAACCCTGAAGATATAACATACACCTGACTTTTCAGCTAATATCACATAATGGACAGCTGAAAACCTTCCACAGAAACACAGGCCAGTGTTTGTACGTGTGTGTGTGTGCGTGCGTGCGTGTGTGCGTGCGTGTGTGTGTGTGTGCGTGCGTGTGTTTAACCAGTCTTCTGTTTCTGCTGGTTGTGTTTCCTTCCTGCACTCAGTTCCTGGTGTGTAAGAGAAAGCTGGAGAGTAAGAAGGAGGCGCTGCTGATTCTGTCCAAAGAGCTGGATACCTGCCAGCAGGAGCGCGACCAGTTTAAACTGATGGCCAATCAGCTGCGAGAGCGCCACCAAGGGCTGAAGAAGAAATACAGAGAGCTTATTGTGAGTTTTATTCTATTCTGTTCATCATCTTAAGCTCACACTTTTACTGTAATGCTGAAATAATGTAGATAAATACACAGAATAATCAAGTTTATGTATCGATCTGTTAATTCACTGATGTGTCAATTGCCTGATTCACTGATTCCTGATTCACTGGTGCACTTATGGATTCACTGAGAAACCATGTATTGACGCATTGATTCACTGCTTACTGATGTACTGACTCACTGATTCACTGCTGTACCATTTCCCTTACGCACTGATTCAGATTCACTGATGCACCTACTAACTGATGTAGTGACTTACTGATGCACTGATTCACTGTTGCTTTGACTCACTGATTGACTGAGGTATTGACGTACTGATTCACTCATGTACTGACTCACTGATTCACTGATGTACTTATGTATTGATGAACTGCTTCGCTGCTTTACTGAAGTACTGACTCACTGATGCGTTGTTTTCTTTGATACACTGACTCACTGATTCACTGATCCATTGTCTCACTTATTTACTGATGTACTGACTCACTGATTCTCTGATCCATTGTCTCACTTATTTACTGATGTACTGACTCACTGATTCACTGATGTACTTATGTATTGATGAACTGCTGCACTGACTCAGTGATTCACTGATGCATTGACTCACTGATTCACTGGTGTACTGACTCACTGATTCACTGATGTACTGACTCACTGATGCATTGTTTTCTTCGATACACTGACTCACTGATTCACTGATGTACTGACTCACTGATTCACTGGTGTACTGACTCACTGATTCACTGATGGACTGACTCACTGATGCATTGTTTTCTTTGAAACATTGACTCACTGATTCACTGGTGTACTGACTCACTGATGCATTGACTCACTGATTCACTGATGTACTGACTCACTGATACACTGGTGTACTGACTCACTGATTCACTGATGGACTGACTCACTGATGCATTGTTTTCTTCGATACATTGACTCACTGATTCATTGGTGTACTGACTCACTGATTCACTGATGTACTGACTCACTGATGCATTGTTTTCTTTGATACATTGACTCACTGATTCACTGGTGTACTGACTCACTGATTCACTGATTCAGTGATGCACACTGATTGACCAGTGCACTGATATGGTGATTCACCCTGGCACTGATTCACCGGTTCACAGACGCAGTGACTCACGGTGTTCTTTTGTTTTCAGGACGGTGACCCGACATTACCTCCAGAAAAAAGGAACCAAGTGTGTATCATTCATCTCTGCCTCATTTAATGAAGTTTATTGTTACAGTAAGCTACAATAATTCTGTAGTTCATATCTCTCTCTGCATTAGTGACGGAGTCGGTGCTGTGTTTGAACGTTTTGCAGGTGAATTTAGCGCAGCTGCTGCGTGATGCTCAGGAGGAGAACAGGAAGCTGAGTGATGAACTGAAAGAGCTGAATCAGCGATTAGTAGAGGTTCAAGGTGACAACAAGGTGCACACTCCACATTCAGTACTCAGTATCAGCACATCCTCTGATCACTCCTGCTCACTCTCACAGTTATTATTTTATAATGAACTCAACTCTGACTCAAATATAATCAAATAACGACAAGAAACAGCTGATTTCAGTTCAATAGGAAAGGAGAAGGGTGACCAAAAAAAAGAAATAACCCCGTTAGCTAACCCTGAGTGTGTCTGTTCACAGCTGCTGAGGATGACCATCGCTAAACAGCGTCTCGGTGATGAAGAGGTCGGAGTTCGCCACTTTCCGGCCCATGAGAGAGAAGATCTCGTACTGCAGCTGGAAAAAGCTCGAGAGCAGGTGAGCATCCTTCTCCTTCTGCTCACACATACGAGCTGTGACGGTGAAGTGTAATGAGGTTATTGTACAAGAGGAAGATCATTATAGTATAAGTGTAATATGTAAAAAAATAAATCACTCTGTGTGTGTGTGTGTGTGTGTGTGTGTGTGTGCTGATGGAGGTGTAAAATAATGTGTGATGGGGATGGAGTGTGATATTACCACCAAGAAGCTGATTATTTTCCAATAACAGGAAATTTATAGGAAATTTGCGACGATGATCAATTTTTATTTATTCAAGAATGACACATCATACTTTTTATCTCTTTATAGTTACATTTAGCGTTCCTGTTCTCACTTACGTTATAGCAGCTATAAACAGTCGTTCCTTCACCAACCTCTCTTTTTATTCTCCCTCTTGAAGTTAATAAGACAAAAAAAATGCAGTTTGTCGTCTTTTGTTACCTAAAAATCGCAAAGCTAAACTCCTCTGTCCTGAAGATGTCAGAAAACCTAATGTTTTAACTCTGTTACAAAGCGCTGACACTGGAGACTCCTTCCATAAATAAGTAAATTAAATAGACGTCTGCTCACAGATCACTGATTGTAAATGCTATTTTTTTTTTCCTTTTATGTGGAGCGTTCGCTGTATGCGTCCCTGTGAATGAGCTGTTACTATAGATAACGTATTAGAGCGTGTGCATTAATACAAACCTGCGCTATTGTTAGAGCTGCTGTTCTGGAAAATGAATCAACACCTTCTGACTAATCACAATCCACAATTCAACAGCGCTTTGAGATCAAATTCTTTAAAACAGTCTGTTTCACGTGACATATGAGAGTCTGAATGGTACAGTATTATTGTAATCATGTTACTAACACTATATAACCGCTATCAGAGATATCAGAGTTGTGCGTGTATGAATGCACCTCCCAGTAGAAGAGGATTATTTATTAAAGGTCACAAACGTCACAGGATCCGTGTGACGGTGTGTATACACACTGATTGTGTTTGTTGTGTGTGTTTGTGAACGCACCGCGGCTCTGTGCAGAACTCGGAGCTGGAGCAGAGCGTGAAGGCGGCGCTGGACGAGCTGCAGGACGTGCGGGCGGAAAGAAACGTGTATCAGGAGAAAGCTCACCGCCTCAACGTCGAGCTCAACCACATCCTGAGACGCCACGACGGCCGGATCATGGACGTGGACGCTCTGTGTATGGAGAACAGGCGAGTGTCGCTGTGGAGAATGACGCATTGTGTGGAATCTTATAAATGCGCATAATTAATAACAAATGATTCGACTCCTGAATGGCGGAACGGAATGGTGTTCTCTGGGTGGGAGGGGCATACACTCTTTCCCCTGTCACTCACAGAGACACTAGCCAATCACAGGCATCTGTGAGCTCATGTATGTGGAAGAGGGTGGACAGCGCTTTCCTCTGAGTGTGTTACGCCACCCTGTGACTCAGGAGTCTGAACAGATGCTTCACGTGTCTGGGAGGAAGCACGTGTTACGCTTCACCCTCCCCGGTTTATAGCTGTGGTACGATAGGAAAGCGCTGACTGATGGGAGCCTGACTGGCAAATGATCAAACTGGGGAGGAAATGGGGGGAAAAAAAAAAACCTCACAAATGTTTATTCTCTGCCACAGAAATCTAAAATTTAACGGCAGTTAAATCAGAAATACCGAGATCAAAGCACTTGATGGGCTTTAATCAGCGTCCCGACATTGTATTCTTCTTATCTTATTCAACACATTCATAACAAAAGCTGTTATTTCCTCTATTATCAACCGAATAACAAAAAAACCCACACAAAAAAAAAACGCTGCTTCTTTTACTGTACATATTGAACTATTCAGTCACTGCTAATGTACAGAGTTTGAACGACTTTCTCCCATTTCAGTTTAAATGATATTTCTGATGCGATTCCATAGCTGTCATAATAATAATAATAATCATCTGTGTGGTGAGGATACTGGATATACTGCGGTATCAGTCATAACTCTGTATTATATTTCCTGATCGTGTTGTGCAGATACCTCCATGAACGCTTTGTCCAGCTTCAGGAGGAAGTCTCTCTCCTCAAAACCAATTTGATGAAGTACAAGGTCAGTGCAGAACAAAGCAATGAGACATTCATCACTGCATTTTACGTCAAATGTTACAGTTAGACTAGTTCACGTTTACAGAACGTAACCTTCCTGAATAAGTGTTTATAATTTATCTTGAGGTGAATAAACACCTGTGCGCTAAACACTCGTTAACGAGGTAAACGTGTCCCGTTTCTCCCGCTTGTGTTTGTACACAGAGTGCACTGGAGAGCAGGAAGAACTGTAAAGTTTATGGCAAGAGCAACAGCAGCGCACTAACAGGCGTCCTCTCAGCTAAACAAGGTAGAAAAAAATTAAAAAGGCACCTAGTAGGAGAACCTAGCGGGCACTTCATCACATTTTCTCTTGTGTAAAGGAAGCCTACAGGGCATTTCATCATGTTTTATCGCACAGAGGGGCACCCAAGAGGGCACTTCATCTCATTTTCTCCGCTCGAGGTCACTTCATCATGTTTTCTCTCAGTTAATGTTATCCTGGATGGCACTTCATCACATATTCTTGTACGAAGGGGGACCCTAAAGGGCACTTCATCATGTTTTTTTCCATTTGAAGGGCAGCCATTAGGGCATTTTATCCCATTTTCTCCACTGTAAGGGCACCCTAGAGGGCACTTCATGACGTTTTCTTACAGGTATGGATATTCTAGAGGGCAATTTATCACATTTTCTCACACGTAATAGCATCCTAGTGGACACTTTCTCATGTTTTCTCAGAGGAAAGGGTATCCTAGGGGACATTTCTTCTCGTTTTCGCACAAATAAGGGCATCCTAGATGGCACTTCATCACATTTTTCACACGTAGGAGCATCCTAGAGGGCATTTCATCATGTTTTCTCATATGTAGGGGCATCCTTGAGGGCATTCCATCATGTTTTCTCACAGGTAGGGACATCCTAGCGTGCACTTCATCACGTTTGTGTGTGCAGTTCAGGAGCTGCTGCTGTCCGAGGAAAACGGCTGCAGTCTGCCCGTGACGCCGCAGTCCATCAGTGACCTGAAGTCTTTAGCCACAGCGCTGCTGGAGACCATTCACGAGAAGAACATGGTCATTCAGCACCAACGCCAGACCAACAAGTGAGTGTCCATACCCGACTGTGGAGATACGGAGTGTGTGTCGCTGTCCTTCTGACACCTCGTAATGCTCGTGTGCACTTCATGTGTATGAACGACTCGTTTAACGCGATTCAGTAGATAAGATCCAGAGCTGAAAATAGTGTTAGAAGAAAGTGGAGTGTTGTTCTGAGAAACTGAGGCTGTGGTGATGACTGGCACCTGATTTTGAGACTTTTATTACACTCCGCTGTTCCTGCTACTTCCAGGAAAAGGCTGAGTAAATAAAATGTGTTCTCGGTTGTGGAATCGAGGTGTTTGATGTTATTAAACTACACAGTGTAGTGAGATCAAATCCATGCGTCACGTGAATGTTTACTGTGTGTGATGAACAGGATTCTGGGTAACAGAGTAGCGGAACTGGAAGGGAAGCTGAAAGCACTGGAGATGTCTGGACTGTGGAGTCTGCCTGGTAATCACACGTTTACACACGTTACACACAGGTTTCTAATAAATGCTATGCACTGCATATTTATATCCTGACTATTGTGTTAATAATTTGTGTGATATTTGGTACATATTTTGTTTTGTATCTATATAATTCTGTTGAAATTACATGAAGATGTGTGACGTGTCGGACAGTGCTCTCCACCATTAATAAAACACTTTACTCTTACTTTACGCTTTAAGGATTTACGATATTTAAGAACTTACTCAGTATTCAGACCTCAGACGTAACTACGGACTTAAGTGCTACTTACGAACGTAGGTGAGAATAATTTGAGTAAAACAGAGTAAATGTCAGAGGGAAAACATATATAATAACATAAAATGTACAGAAATAAAATGTACAGAAATGTCAGGATGTGCTGGATCAAGTGCTATTCCATGAGCTGCTGAATAGTACGTGTGGGAGCCATTTTGTTAAATTAAACCAGTGATTAATGTGATGATTACAGTTAGGACCATTCATGCAGCAACTTACTGGCGATATAAAAGACTCCTAATAGATTTATTTTAACGCTCGCCGTCTTCTCATTCATATGCTTTTACATCTGACAGCGAAGAAAAAAAACACTATTTCCTTCTTCGGTCCACTTTTAATTTTCTATACCTGATTTTATAATCTGTATAAATCGTAAACACGTGCGTAACCCGGCTCTGAATACGCACAACTTTCCATTTGTAAATACTGATGTAACATTTGGGCTTAAGTTGCCGATTCTTAATACGGCCCTTTATGTTTTTTTGTACTATATACTTACGGATTAATCAGTAATTTTAGTGTCGTATTACATGAATGTTTTTGAGATATTATACTATTTTCTGCTGTCTTTCTTTCTTTTATAAACTGCCTCTTTTCTCTCCTTTTTCCTACCTTTTCCTGTCCTGGTGAAACGTAGGCCTTACCTATAACGTGTCTGTGGGACTGGGGAGTATGTTTCTTCTTCTGCTTCTATATATATTTATTTTAGCATCAGAACACCTGCTTTTTTTCCTTACCTTTGCACTACTGTGTATTATAACAGCATCACATATTCATATACTATAATACAGCAGTGTCATATTTACCTGCAGGTGTAATTAGTGATGGACTGAAGTGTGATTGATTGACAGGAGGAAGAGATGTGATTATTCTGAGTGAACACCAGCAAGTCCAGACGTCGGAGGGGCATGCGGTGCAGATACGGCACGGCTCTGCAGGTGAGGCCGTTACATCATCCGCTAATCCTGGTCCACGGGAAAAAAGGACGGTCAGAGTTTCGATTTGGATGTAGTAGAAAAAAACGTGTGAAATTCCTAATTTGTGCAAAAGTGACAGATACGCTGGCGCAGATTTGCCAAACACAAGCAAAAAATAAATGTTGCCTAAATAAATATGCACTTTGGGATGCCTTTACTGAAAGAGCTGAGTCAGTGCGTATAGATTTAATCATTTAAATTTTGAGATTTAAATTTTAAAATTGAGAATGAAGATTTAAATTTTGTATCTGTAGTGTGAATTATTAAAACCTAAAAGCGTCCAAATGCATTATATTTGCGGAAGTCTGTTTTCTTCCAGGTGAAAACAAAATGATACTGTTCACAAGGTTTTAATAATGAGATTGTTTACATTCATTCATACACGTTTTCTTTACATTCATATTGTATTCTGTAGAGTTTTTGTCGCATCTCGCAGTCTTTAAACTGGACACGTAAGGTTTAGATGCAGTTTTACTCTTCTGGGAGTCTCTTAGAGATCTGAACTCGCTGCTGCTGAGCAATAAAACAGTGTCTGTGTTACTGTAATGGTGCAGTTACAGTGATGAAGCGGAGTTACTGTTACCACCATTATTTTCCTGTAAGTGTTTTATTCCTCTTATACCACAGGAAATTATTAATGATTAATATTTTTTATTGATTTAAGAATGACACTTCATACACTCTATCGATTTCTAGGTACATTTAGTGCTGTAGGACGGCAGTTATAGCAGCTGGAAACAGTCGTTCCTTCACCAGCCTCTCTTTTTTCTCTCTCAGAAAAAACCAAAACGCAGCTTGTCATCTTTTGTTTATGAGAAACCGCAAAAACTTAAAGTTGCTGTTACCATAGAAACGATAACGTATTAGAACGAGCGCAATAATACGGTGTAAACCTGAGCTGCTGTTGTATCACACCGCGTTCATATCGTTGCAGGAGACGAGGAGATCGTGACCGGAGAGGAAGTGACGGAAGACACGGCTCTCACTGCTGAGGATTTTTCCAGACTTCGTCGTCGTCATCATCATCATCATCTTCATCATCATCTTCATCATCATCATCGTCACCGCCACAGCACAGCGGTCTACTTAAAACACACACACACACCTGAATCCAGCGGACGTCTTCCCACAGAAACCACCACCAGCTCACAGAAGAGTCCTGTGGAGACAGTAACACACAACTACACGCCAGAAACATTACACAGTGATGAAGATCTGGCAACCCGTGACCATGGGAGTACAAGTACAACTCCAGCAGAGGATGCTGGGAAAGAGGGCGGAGCTCCAGTCACGTGTTCTGAGGACAGTCCTGATATTCAGGATGGATCAGAGAGAGACATAAGCAACGAGTCAGGGTGTAATGCGGACTGCACAGAACCGTCTGATCCCAGAACAGTGGAGAGCACAGGGAACGTGATGAGAGAGGAAACGGAACCAAACACTCCAGATCAGAGCACATAGAACGCAGGAACCTTAAAGAAACGCTGCACTTAAACAGACTCGAACCTTCTACGCGTTTATCGCGGTTTGCAATGTTGCCACTGTATCTTTACTAAACATCTGATTTCTCCAAGACAAGAGACGTTGTTCAAACGCAAGCGCGTTTACGATAAGATCGCGCTTTCGTAGCCTTTACAACATCGGAAGTCAATTTTTTGTCTCGTTATCGTATCTGAGAGAAGCGTTGATTCTCCTAACAATTCTGTCTCGTGTCCACATTACACCGTCACCAGCTACATGCTAGCTAGCTAGATCGTTAGCTAACAATTTACGCTAATCATTCATATTATCCTGGTTACTTGGCAGCTCTTGATTTTAATAACTTGAACATCGGCTGCGTCGTGTGTTTACCTTCCCGTGCTCAAGACGCGAATTTACACAGAAGTAACGCACGCTTTTACAAAAATGTGACGCTTTATCTCAGGTGCATAAACACTACTGAACATCAGACGATATTTTAAAATTTCTAATGGTGATGTGTCGTTTGCTAATGAATCGGCTCTTTGAACACATCTTTCAGGTCACACACAGGTCAGCGTTTTTATGTAAATGTAATCACTGCTCTTACTCTTCCAGTGTAATTTAACCAAAATGTTAAAGTTAAAGACAAAGAAGAATGATTACTGTTCAAAATATCGCAAATGTTTTGTCCAGTTTTGAAAAAATATCGCAAATGAGTCATTTGGGAACTGAAAGAGTCGACTCTTAATGGTGAGTCAAATGATCTGAATCGCTGAAAAGAGCTGAAAATCACTCATTTAAAAGCCTTGTGCTTGTTGAATTTTGTAAAAAAAAAAAAAAAAAAAATCATATCACATGGCTACCACCAGTATGTTTGTAAATTGTTAGCATTTTAACACAAACTACAGCAGAAACAGGAGGAAGAACTTTGATGCAGTTAAACGAGAGTAATAATTGCACTCCCTGAGCCAGTTGGACCGAACTTAAGAATCTGGTCGAAAATAACGTCAGCTGAGACATGTACGGTGTCTGGATCTATGAGGCTAACGTAGCTAATAACCGAGGAGCGTTAACAGCTACCAGTTTAGCATTGTGCCAGCTGCATGGATAAATCTGTACATAAGACCCAGAGGAGACGCTGGAGACGAAATTAGTTATTCTACCTAACTGCTCTGTCTGTTTTAACACGCTTTAACCGTTACGCTAAGTTTTCAGCGTAAAGCACTTTGTGTGGAAGCTGTACTTCAGGCTTGTTATGCATCTGGCATGATGGCAAGATAGATTTCCGAGATCTACATGTCTTTAAATCTTATGAACTACAGACATCTGAGGAAAAGACGAGATGAACATAAACGTATTTAAATGTTTACAGCGGTGGACTGCGGGACGTTATGAACAGGAAGTTGGCCAGAACGAGCTTCAGGTGACTGTTAGCAAGAAGAGCGTTATGTTGCGTGTCAGAAAAGATCAGATCACTGACACCTGTGAAGCACAAACACATGTTCAAGTCCACACTTTAAGAAACAGGCACTACGTACGGAGTGTGTTGTGCAGTTACAGGGAAATAATCAACGACAGCGTGGTGTGATGAAGTTGCTGAGTTACTGTCTCCACCCTGAAGTTGATTATTTTCCAATAAGAGCACATCCCCAAGTGTTTTATTTCTCTTATAACACAGTAATTTGCCAACGATTACAATTTTTATGTATTAAAGAACAACTCATAATGTTTATCCGTTTAGAGTTGCATTGTGAAACAAGTTCTCACTTGCGTTATAGCAGCTACGTATAAACAGTTGTATCCTCATCAGCCTCTTTTTTCCGCTCTCTTGAAGTTAATAAGACAAAAAGACTCAGCTTACCAAGAAACCGCGAAGAAGCGTTAAAAGCTCCTCTGTCTTGAAGACGTCGGAAAAGTTACAGCTTTACTTCTGACCTGTTACGAAGTACTGAAACTGGAGACTCCTTCCAGAAAATGTTACATAAACGTCTCGTTACGGTGAAGAAAAAAAAAAAGAGTCACCATATCCACGTTTACACAAGTTTAAAAAAAAAAAAAAAAAAAAACCCCGATTAATGTGGCGCGTCTGTCGTTCAAGTCCCTGTGAACGAGCCATTAATACAGAAAATTATCTCATGCTGAAAATTAATCAAGACCTTTCCGACCAATCAGAAACCAGAACTCAACAGTATTTGGACAAAGCTGAAGGAGCACTGTCCTTTTATGAGACTGTAATTCTGTTCATTAAAGCAGCGTCTTTTATACAACACTGTGGTAATATTGTAAACCGTATCATGATATATTAAAAAAAAAAAATTTTTTTTTAAATATCAGCACACGCTGAGCACTGAATGTTGTTCTTTTCTCATTTCAGTATCCAACTGTGTTCAGTTTTCCCACGTGAGAAAAAAGCGAGTGTGTTTTTGTTTTTGTCTTTGTCTTGTTTTATCAGTTTGTCCTGAGGGCGTGACTGTAACGGTTGTGTTTATTGGACAATCGTTCCCTAAGGACGATTTCATGTACGCAGGATTAAGTCTGTTTTAATCGAATTCTGATGTCGTAGTGTGACTCACTGTTCCTCTTACAGGAGATAACAAACGAATGAAACCTTTTTCTAGGGATGCGTCGATACTGATACTGTAACTGACACTGGTATTGGTCCGATAACATCTCGTACCAGGTGATACTGTGTGACGCAATCCTAGCGAGCGTTATCATGACGACGAGGAACGACAGCGATCTGGACATATTTCACGATTAACGATCAAACCGAAGCAGACTGCAAACTGAAAATACCGAGAGGAGGAACTAGAGTGATAAAACATCGTAAACAGAAAACCGAGTGAGAAAAAAATGTCTACAGATGATGCTAGGTGAGTGAATTGTTCCTGATGATCGGCTGATTTCGGTCATAACGGTAACGAGGGATTCTGACGCAAAGAAGAAAAAAAAGTACTTTATTTACAGCAACCCTGTTGCATCCACGCTAATTAAACAAACACAGATAAATAAAATGTTCGGTGACATCCCTGATTGATTAAGAATACGTAGGTTAGTCATTTTCGTATCGGTTTTGACGAATCCCAGAAATCGTTATCGACGCATCCCTGATTTAATCCCAGTTTAATTTCCTACACCGTATAAGCTACGTCTCCTGTAGGAATCCGGGAGTGTGAGGGCTAGCGCGCTCTTCCTCCGAGACGCAAGACTTCTTGCTTGTGTGACATCACAGGGCAGCTCAACACGCTCGGAGGAGACACCAACTACCCTCTTTTATAGACATGAGCGGAGAGTTAGTGATGTCATTCTTCTTATCCAGAGAGCAGGACGGTTAAGCTCTCCCTTTGTCTCCAGAAGCCTGTGGGAATGTTGGGATTCAAACTCGTGAATTCCTGATTATTTTTTTTTCTTGGATATTATTTGAAAAAAAAAAAAAAAAGTAATAAAATGACAAATATATACAACCTGAAACAGTCTCAGGATAACTGTACAAAGCCGTCAAGAACGGTGAATATCAGGGGAGCAGTTTAGGAATCGTTCCCTCTAATCCCTCGAATTAGTGTGTTGTTCTGCATCGAACATTCAACAGTTATGAAGGTGAATCAAATGAAAACATAATTTTAATAAATATATATATAAACACACATTTTGCAGTGTTTATTGCAAACAGGTGACACAAAAGTGTATCATTCTTCTACACAATCTCCATTTCTTCAATGCAGGTGTTCCAGCGCTTAACAATCGTGTCCAGACTCCTCTTTTTAAAAAACACTGTGTAAAATTTACTGTAAACTTTACAGCAATTTACTGGCAACAGGATTGGCAGTAAAGTAAATGGTAAAATTTACAGTAAACAACACACTTGCAGGACAGGATTTAGCTCATTTGGTAGACGCTTTTTTTTAAAAAAAAAAAAAAAAAAAAAAAAAAAAGCAACTTGGAATTGATGGAGGATACGAATGAACTGAAGGAGCCAAAAACTCACAACCTTCTGATCTGTAACGTCTGAGCCACTTCAACTAGACACGAGCGTGAGTGGGTTTTTTTTTTTTTTACTTTACTGTAAATGTGTTTTACAGTTGATTACTGTAATTTTTCAAGGTTGTCATGTGATTCACCCTCATAAACCAGTAGTTTAAAGCCTGAAACTCAGGATATCATCATCATCATCATCATCATCATCATCTCTCTTCGCAGCTCTTGACCAAACCCGAGCGTGAGGTCGACTCGTTTCACCCGCACTTGTTCCTCTTCCTGGACACGAGGATGACATACAAACATACAAAACTCCACGCAGAAGCTCAGGAGCTCCGTTTTTTTTTTTTTTTTATGATTTGGAAAAACACGATTAATACCTGAAGTTTATTGAGAAGCCAAATCTCTCGGTGAGGGGTTTCCTAGCAGCGGGTTTGTGAACTGAGAATTGTAACTGTAAGGATAAAAATATAAATAATAATAATAATAATAATAATAATATATTTCACAAAAACAAAAACGTACTTAAAATCTCAAGGAGTACTTAAGACCAATAATTTAGTTTGAAGAGGTTCAGCTGATAAAATGGTTCCTAAGTTGTTTACTAAATGAATTTCGTTTAAAGCCGTCAAGCTGACGCTCTTAAATCACACGTTCTGTGTTGAGCTTCTTTAGAACCTCACGTGTGGTTCTCCCGAGGCTCCGCTTAGAGCACAAGCTGTGATATTAATACAGGATTTAGAGGGTAGACGCGTCGTCTCAGGAGGACAACGGCGCCACGCGGTGGTCACGACGCGTAACTGCTACCACAGGAATAAACAGATAGATAAATAAATAAATAAATAACAAATGAAGATGTTTTAATCATCACTTCAGACCATTTAAAAAAAAAAAAACACACACACACAACACCAAACAGTTCATGTATTTACATTCATGTGTTCATCTTTCATGTTTTGTTCCTCATATTTATATACATATATTTACATACGATATTTACAGGAAAGTTCATATGGAAAAAAAAAACAAAAAAACAAGCTATAAGAAAAACAGCAGTAACAATAAAAGACAATAACAACACTAATATGGGTCATATTCATCTTATTAATTATTAATTATTAATAATAAGGTCAGTGTGATGTATATATTTATATAAATCTGTATGTACACGGCGAGTGGAGGACGAACCGGAGACGAGACGCTACACAAATAATATCCGCTGTTAAATAATTTAAGTGTAAACTGAGGTGTTAAGTGTGGTTACGTGTTTCATATAAAAAGGTCTGAAGAGTAGAAACGGATCACACACACTCGCGCGCACACACTCGCGCGCACACACACACTCGCACACACACACTCGCACACACACACTCGCACACACACACTCGCACACACACACTCGCACACAGAAGTAAAGCTCATTTAAATCAACCTCGTTAAGCAACAATTACACGCACTGACGCAACCCAGAACCCGCTCCAAACGCTCTGTTACAATGTCTCAGCTCCTGCTCTGGTACCAGAACCCGCTCCAAACGCTCTGTTACAATGTCTGAACTACTTCTCTAGAACCAGAACCCTGCTCTAATCATTCTGTTGAAATATCCAAGCTATTATTTTAGAACCGACCCCGTTTAAAACGTCCTGTAAAACTAAACACCTCGTTAAGATGTCTCAGCTTCTGATCTAGAACCAGAATCCACATTGTTACTGCTGTTCAAGGACTTGAACTAGAACCAACTCTGTTCTAGAGCGTGAACTAACTCTATTCTGTTCTGGAATCAGAACGATCCGACATGCTGAATGTCTGAGCTGAAGGACCTACAGCACTAACACCACTGTTCTAAACATCCTGTTAGAGGGTCTGAGCTGCGGTTCTAGAACCAACACCATTTTTAACATGGAACCGGAAACTACAATGTTGAAAATGTTCTGTTTGCACTACTAACCAAAACTGACTCCTTCCTAAACATTTAAACTGCTGTTCTAGAACTAGAACCAACACTGTTCTCAACATCCTGTTCTAATCTTTAAGCTACTGTTCTAGAATCCTAACGATCTAACACTCTAAAACGCCCGAGCTGACGTTCTGTTCTATCAGAAGGTCTGAGCTACTTCTCTAGACACTCTGTCTTAATGTCTCAGCTCCTGCTCTAGTACCAGAACCCGCTCCAAACGCTCTGTTACAATGTCTCAGCTCCGGCTCTAGTACCAGAACCCGCTCCAAACGCTCTGTTACAATGTCTGACATCCTGCTCTGGTACCAGAAACTGCTCCAAACGCTCTGTCTTAATGTCTGAGCTCCGGCTCTGGTACCAGAACCCGCTCCAAACGCTCTGTTACAATGTCTCAGCTCCGGCTCTGGTACCAGAACCCGCTCCAAACGCTACATTACAATGTCTGAGCTCCTGCTCTAGACTCTGAAAAGACTGCTGTTCCAGAACTAGAACCAACACTGTTCTAAAGCAACTCTATTCTGTTCTAGAATCGTGACAATCAAACATTTTAAGCATCTGTGCTGATGTTCTGCCCTATCGGAAAGTCTGAGCTAATGCAGTAGGACGAGAACCGCCTCTGTTCTAACCATTCTAGAACCTGAACTGACTCCATTCTGTTCTAGAATCATAACGATCTAACATTCTAAACATCTGTGCTGATGTTCTGTCCGAGCAGAAGGTCTGAGCCAACGCCCTAGAATTAGAACCTAAATTCTACACATTCTAAACATCCTGTTCAAATCTTTACGCTACTGTTACAGAACCTGCTCCATTCTGTTCTAGAATCGTAAAGATCTAACGCTTTACACGTCTGAGCTGATGTTCTGTGCTGTCTGAGGTTCAGAGCTACTTTTCTAGA
>CM075005.1:1299571-1327800 GCA_037576675.1 Pangasius sanitwongsei | reverse complement strand
AAAGGGAACCCATCCTCATCTGGGTGACACTGGAGAGTGTGATAGAACAATGTCCTTTCTGCATTTATGTATAGTCAAGTAGCGTTTTATGTGTATATTGATTTGTAAAAATGATCATGATGATTATTTTAACAATGTTAGTGATGGTGCAGAAGATGGTGGTCATGACCGTTTCAATAACGAGAAGGAGAAGGAGGTTGAGGAGGAGGTGGATAGTGTTGGTGATGATGATGATTATAGTGATGACATCAAAGATGGTGTGCAACATGATGCTGACAGGTTGATGATGGCAGTGAGGATGGAGATAGATTTGATGGTGGTTTTGTTTGTTGTTCTGAGAGAGTATGATTATGATGTTAATGCTAATGATGATGATGCTGAAGATTGTGTTGAAGATGATGATGATGAGAATATCAGAAGAAGTGGTGCTGATAAGATGGTGAGGACAATGGTAATGATGGTTCTGATGATGAGGGTGATGAAGATGATGATTTGGATGACAGTGGAAAATGGAGTGATGCAGACAGTGAGGCTGATGATGACAATGAAGATGGAGCATTAGAGAATAATGATGGAATAATGATTTTTGGTAGATGCTGAAGAGCTTTTATAACGATGATGGTAATGATGATTATGATGGTGGTGGTGATAAAGTTCATGGTAGTGTTGCTGATAATGATGTTGATGATGATAATGATGTTCATAGTATTGTTGGTAATGATGATGGTGCTAGTGGTGGTGGTGATGACGGATGATGGTTTTGATGATGATGATGAAGAAGATGATGATGATGTGGTGGTGATTATGAGATGATGTAGATGATGGTCATGGTGGTAGTAATGATGATGATGATAATGTTCATGAGATTGTTAGTGCGGATGATGATGATGACGATGATGATGGTCATGGTATTGTTGGTGATGATGATGATGATGATGGGCATGGTGGTGTAGATGGTTTTGATGATGATGATAATGATGGTGCTGTTGAAGAAGATGGTGATGATGACGGTGGTGGTGGTGGTAAGGATGATGGTCATGGTGGTCGAGATGGTTTTGATGATGATGGTGCTGGTGAAGGTGGTGATGATGATGATGTTCATGGCATTGTTTGTGATGATGGTGGTGAGGATGATGATGGTGGTGGTGGTGAGGATGATGATGGTGGTGGTGGTGAGGATGATGATGATGGTGGTGGTGGTGAGGATAATGATGATGATGATGGTGGTAAGGATAATGATGATGATGGTAGTGGTGAGGATGATGATGATGATGGTGGTGATTTTTGTGACTCAGTAAGACTTTGCTTTTTATTTTATTTCATTTGATTAAATTGAAATAAATGAGATGAAAATGATGAAGATTAACACAATGGAAAATAGCAGTGTATATAAATGTGCTCTGCCTAACCGATTAAGTCTGCACACACACACACGCACACACACACACACACACACACACACACTCGCACGTACACACGTACACATGCATACGCGCACTCACACACACACACACACACACACACACTCACACAACCCTCTGACGCACACATCCAAACACACCCTTCCCCCACTCTCTCTCTCTCTCTCTCACACACACACACACACACACACACACACATACACACACACACACACTGGCGCGCCCACACACACACTGTACTGTTTGTGTGTATGTGAGTACACGTATGCATTCAGAAACTCATTTTGCTCAAAACAAACTTAGAAGCCAACACACACACACACACACACACATACACACACACATACACACAGCTTGTTAACATTCACCCTCCATCTGTTCAAAAAATTCACCTATTAAGGACACACACACACACACACAGAGTTTGAAATCACGTTATACATAGACACACACACACACACACAGTACAACACACAAAAGCGCGTGAGCGTACACGAATAACACACAAACACACAGACACACACACACACATTATCCGACTCTCACACAGATTCTCCCTCCTACGCAAGCGCACACACACATTCCCCCTCTCTCGCCTCACTCTCACACACACACACACACACACACACGCATACACACACACACACACACACTCACACACACAGCCCTAACACACACCCCTCCCCCTCCCATTTTCTCTCTCTCTCACACACACACACACAGACACACATCCTGCCTCACGCACACACACACACACACACACACACTCTCTTTTTTCTCTAACTCGCTCTCTCTCTCTTTCTCTCTCTCTCTCTCTCTCTCTCTCTCTCACACACACACACACACACACACACCCCTCCCCCTCTTTCACAAGCATCCTGCCACTCCTCTAACACACACATACAGATAAATACACACACACACTCACACACACTCACACACACAGATCGCAAACACACACTCCACCCCCACTCTTCCAAACACACATCCTGCTTTTCCTTTATCACAGTAATATGCGCACACACACACACACACACACGAATACACACACACACACACACACATGAATACACACACACACAAAGAGCGTGAGACACTAAATTCAGCCGGTTGTGAGTGACAGCTGAGATGTCTGTTTTTTTTTTCAGTGTAGAACTCCAATATTAATGATGCATTAATAAAGCTGTCGTGTCTCACAGTGTTTCTGTACAAACACGATGTGAACAGGTGACATTCTTCTCAGCCACACACTTGCCACACACACACACACACACACTGTGTCCACTATCTCACACTGTTACAGTAGATACACTCACAGTAGATAACGCCGACCTTAACAGAACAACTGATCTACTGAGATAAACACCCCGGCTGATAAAATGCTAAAACTTCCAGTATGTGAGTGTGTGTGTGTGTGTCATCAGGTGACCTCCAGCACAGCTAGAAGGTCTCTCTCCCAACCAGCAGAGGACAGACATGAGCCAGAACGGTGTTCCGGCCTCTGTCCAGTCCACATTTCTCTCCTGTATCAACTCCAAACACACCTGAGCAGGTAATAACAGCCACAGGATGTGACACATGTTGCACCAGTAATGGGCATGAAACAAAACTACAGTGTGTACTACATCTGGACGTTTATCTGGACGTTTAACTGCCTGACCCATCCTGATGCCCTACTTCTGGTTGGAGTTCTCATTGGTTGGAGATCGCTCGCTGCTTCGGGATGGCCTGAAGATCATTGGGATTGCTGGGGATGGTGTCGCTTGGGGGCTGTGGAGATGGATTTGGACTGCGGGTCATATGGGCAGTTGTACTGTAATGCCTTGCGACTGCGATCACTGTGGTGGCTTTGGGGCTGCGGCTGCTGCGAGCAGTTTTGCACTCAGGTCTCCATCAGTAGACAGTGGATAGGTTCAACAAAACAGACTTCACGTGAAAGCTGAAATGAATTTCCTGGTTACACAATCGCACTATTTGTCCATGTAGTACACAGTTACAGAAGGGAATGATTTATAATCGCACTATCCGGCGTCACCCAGATGAGGATGGGTTCCCTTTTGAGTCTGGTTCCTCTCAAGGTTTCTTCCTCATATCGTCTCAGGGAGTTTTTCCTCACCACCGTCACCTCTGACTCATTCATTAGGGATAAATTTATACATTTACAATTTATATCCTGAATGTATTTATTTCTGTAAAGCTGCTTTATGACGATGTCCATTGTTAAAACTGAATTGAATTGAACTGAATTCAAGCGTAGTCACAGCAAATGTCAAGATGGCTAAAGTTGGAAATCAAATTCAATGTTTGTCTCCGTGTCAGCGCTCGTAACACGCATTATATTTTTCTAATACAGACTCAGGGCAAGAGGTTGTAACTGTGAACTGTGAGTCTGGGTATGGAATCCTCTCAGCTTCATATGTCAGAGAAAAAAACGAACATTAATGTAACGATCAGGTCTTACAGTAATAATCCTGAAATGGCTAATCATTTTCTCCTGACTAATTTATTACACATAATAAACAAGACCAAAAATTGTCTTGTTTATATTAATGCACTCGATCTAATACATTATCGTTTCTCTAGTAACAGCTCATTCACAGGGACTTGTACAGCGGACGCTCCACATAAACAGATTAAAAACTGTGTGTAATCACTGAAATGGTGAAGTTACGTAAGGAGATGTTTAAATGTAACATTTATGGAAGGAGTCTCCAGTGTCAGCACTTTGTAACAGTCAGAGGTAAAGCTGTGACTTTACAGTTTTCTGACATCTTCAGGACAGAGGAGTTTACGCTTCTTTGCGGTTTCTTGGTAACATGATATTTGTTTGTTTTTTGTCTTGAGGGAGAGAAAAGAGAGGCTGGTGAGAGAACGACTGTTTATAGCTGCTATAACGTAAGTGACAACAGGAACTAACCAGTTTCATGAAAGGTCCATAACATTAAATGTAACTATAAATAGAGAAAATTGTACTCATTGGCACTTACTTAAGTAAGTGATGTAATAGGAAAATAAACAACACCAGGGAGATAACAGTAACTCAGCCTCATGCACTACATGTACTGCAGCACACCATGATTATTTTTCTATAACAGCATACTCCAACATGTTATATTCGTTACTGAGCAGCTCTGACAGTAGTACAAATCACAGGCATATATTAATGTGCTCATATTATGTTTATTTATCATTTGTACAGTTAAAAGTAATTCACAGGAATATATTTAATGTGTCCTAACAATAATTTTTAAATGATTTGTTTAAAATTGATTTAATAAAAAAAAAGTTTTCTTATCAAAGAAAAATGTATAAACATTGACACATTTAATATTTTCATAAGTAAACTTTTATTTAATATTTTGATTCCAGTGTCAGCACTTTGTAACAGACAGATTTAATGCTGTTCACTTTAAGGAAGTGATAACAGGGACTAAAGTATTTCAGTCATTCAACTACATTAAATATGTAAATCTAAAAGAATAAAAATAACAAAATGTTTTGTGTAACAAAATGTTGTGTAATCATGGTGAGTTGTTGTGGTAGAAGTGGAATGAAACACTCGAGTGTGTGCAGTTAATCGCTAACTTACTGCTGATATCACACCACTCAAACTTTAAAAGAATATTCAGTTAAAACTCAGTGAAAGTGCGCAGATATAAAAAAAAATGCTTACTGAGCTGCTGTATAACGTATACAAACACATTTCCTGCCAGTTTTTTTCCATTCTCAATAAAAAATCTATGTACTGTACTTCATTAATAAAACAGTAGACTCTAAAGGAGGTCTCTAAAGTGAAAAGCAGTCATACAATTTTAATATACAATAGTATATACAATTTGGTATATACTGTAAATTTAAATGTATATAAAGATAAAAGATTCAAAACAGATATACAGAAACACAATCACTTTGACACACAATAACATGTAGGCTACATTTTGCATCATTTTAAAGACATTTTGATAAAGGCTCATGCTGGAATTTTGTTTCTAAGGCAGATATAAACAGTTAATGCCTATGTATGAATGGATTAGTGATCCTGTGAGAAATCTAAAATGAGGAAAATAGTAAAGATAACAGAGATCATTTTATCAGTAGTCACAGGTGTGTAATCTCTATTTCTAATATCATACGATGGTCACATGTTCTATATTTTTTATTATATAGAGATCTCTCAGCCTTTTAGATAAATCCCTCGGATATCTGCTCAGTATATTCAGATAAAACACGAGTAAAGGTGCGCATATGTAACAGATTTAAGCAGAGTCAGTGGAGAGGAGGAATGAGAACGTGGTTGCCCATCTGAAAAGTTCTCAACATTTCCAGCCTGGCTAGCAAACAGCAGCATAAAATGAGCGGAAGCAGAGAGAAACAGGCAGAATGATTTCAAGTGCCACTTGTTGCTATGTAGGAACTGCTACTCTTATCGTTTGTGGGCGTGGCCTGTCCAGCTTTTTTTTTTAGTTCAGATAAGAAACTGCAGAAGCTTGATATAGCGTTTAAAGCTTACTAGTTAAACACAAATTAAATAGTGCACTAATCAGAGTGAAAATTGGTTGTTTGATTTACACGTTATGTGCTCGGCTTTGTACTAGCTACATACTCAGATTAGATTAGCAAAGCGAGCTAACTGTATTAGCTACATACACTTACCAGAGACACCAACAATCTCTGCTACTTCTTTTCAAGCTTTATTTTTCGTCATAATGTCTCTATACACATATAAACCACAGTTATATGTTTTCCTTCCATTTTTACATCAAACAGTAAATTGCAGGAGCTAAAATTGTGAGCAGAGAACTGAAGAAACGTTGCACCACACGCGCTGTAGGTTTGGTCTGAGGAATCATTCGAGAAATCGTTTGGAATTGACGTTTCATAGAGTTGAGAAAATCTAGATGTCACTTTGTTGCTGAAATAGCGGCTCTGTGTTGCGCATGTATGTAGAAAATGTACGTAGAAAGAACGCTTGTTTGTTGCGTGCTAGTGTGAATGTATGGTTAAAATGCATTTTAGTGTTAATTTAGTTTGTGTTACTTTTGTTCACCTGGTCAAATCCACTCTGAGTACTCGACTAGTGTGTAGTATTAATGTGTAACTTTTACATATTCCAAAAGTTTGGAAGCTCCACTAACTCTGTAAAAAAAAACGTGACGTATGTTTTCAGTACCTAATGGACAGGAATGCGTTTCTTAACAGTGAATAAAAGTGACTAAATGTCTACAGCAGTAATAATCTAAATCACTAAATTACAATGGTTACATGCAAACTAATAAAAACATAATATATTATCTGACTTGCTTTGAATAAAACAAAAAAGAGTGTGTTTTTGATCAGTGTCTGCCATTTTATAAAAATGTTTTAGGTGTCAATAAACATGTTGTATGCTGGTTTTTAAAACTTTACTAGCTTGCTTCCTTCAGTAGGCTGAATTTGGTCTGTAGTGTACATCTAGCTTTAGTCTGCTAACTGCACGTTTCTCTGTTTTCTCCTAAAAACTGGTGCTCTATTATTGACGGATTGAAGGCATTAATATACAGATCACATGTTTAGTTAATATACGTACAGAGTTATATAATCAGTCTTCCACTTTTGCTTAAATTTGTTCCTCTATTTTCTCAGTTTCTTTTTGTCCATTCTAAATTCTCAGTGGGTCCACCAGGGGGCACTGCTGCACTAAAAATGGGCATGACACTATTGTGGCATTCGACTAAAACACGTAACTTGGCATGTCAGACCTCAGACTAGGAAAAACCAAAGAAATCATCCTCTCTACTAAGTATAACGACTCATAAACAAGGGACGGTCTTCTCACCCCCGAGTTCAGCAAGTGACATCAAATCAAGATGGCTGCTCACTGCATCAGCAATAAACAAAGTAACACTTTTTACCTTTAAATGAATTATACTGTATATACAAGTATAAGCTTTAGATCAAACAGCATACAGATACATTCGCTTGTAAATCTATAACACTGACTCACTGTTTTGAGATGGTAAATATATGTCACTCATCACAGTTAGCTGGCTAGCTCTTTGCTAACAAAAATCAAATGATGCTTCCATGTTTTTTTCCCTCATTCAAATTTGCAAAAAAGACGTAATTCCGACTTCCCACTTCTGTGTCGAATGTTGAATAAACTTTTTGTGACCATGTTGTGAACAGTGTTTTGTTGTCACTAGGTAAAAAATAAATAAAATGAACTACTTCCTAAACAAATTAGTAACCTTTTGATAAACAAAGTCATAGATTTTGACATTCAAGGAATAAATTCACAATATTGATATTGATCTGAAAAAGGTGCTAATATTTCAAGAATAAACTTGTAATGGTCTTGTGGCGTTGCAGATCTCACACACTGCAAGTATTCAAGCACAAAATCTAACAGAAACAAATCAGACATCTAAGTGGTCCTGATTCTTTCTTATTCTTTCTAATTTCCTAAAATGTTTTGTTTACTTGGCGCTTTAGGTGATGATTGTTCATGACAACAGCGTTACAGGCCAACCGCATTATTATAATTAATATTTCAGACTATATAAAAGCTATGGCATTGAAATAAATATTTTTATAATTTAATAAACAAACATTTAAATGTATACTTTGTGCAACATGTAATTATTTAACTTATTAATGAGTAATTAAAGTATTAATAATTAAATTATTTGTTAATTAAATGCCATAAATTAAATATCCCTTTTCATTGTATTATTATTTATTTATTGTCATTACATAATATATATATATTTTTTTAATTTAATATACTGTATTCTGAAATATTCCTTAATAGTTTGGATTAATAAAAAATATTTTAAGGAGTTTTAACTTGTGAACACAAGTGTAATTTCTTCAACATGGCTGAACCTATGGGAGTTGTGTTAGCGGTCAACGCTAAGCGGAATTAAAGTGTAATTCTAGTCTTAGGGAGTCTTTTCTAAGTAATTTATCAACACATCTGAGATAAATGTTGATGTTTCTGATAATTCTGTCTGATTTCTACACTCATTGCACCTTTACAATATCTGTACAAAAGATTTTACTCGCTAGCCTCAGTGATTAGCTAGCTAAGTTAAGCGTGGCGTCCATATTTCCCAGTTGCCTAGCAACAGTGTGCTCGCGTCAAGAAAACAGAAAACGTCCTAAACATGACTTTTTGATATGTTAGCTACATGAACACTTTATATATAACTAATAAATAAAAAAATGTTGTAAATTTGGAGACAACTAGGGAGTATAGGCATCCTGGACGCTAGGGAAAGGCGATTTAAACTTATATATCACGATATTTTGCACACAGTATCTATATTGAATGACTATAACACGTCAAACAACAATGGTAATAAAATAAATAAATATTACTGATATCTGAAATAAAATTTTAGACGCCCTTTTAAGTTAATAAATTATACAATATCCTCCTGATTTATACTACAAGAACTGAGCCAAAAGCTGAAAAGCTCTTATTTTGTAATGTTATAATGTGTTTTGTCCAGTAGAGGGCGACAAAATATAGAAATTAAATCTGAAGAAAGTAAATAATAATAAAAATGCCTTCACAATCACAGTTATTAGTTCTGTAGGTCTGTGGAAATTTTGTGTTACTTTACTAAAGTGGTTCAGATGTGGTTTATATTTTAAATCCTTCCACTCTCTCTCTCTCTCTCTCTCTCATTACATTATTTCTCTATATCTGTCTGTCTGTCTCTCTCTCTCTCTCTCTCTCTCTCTCATTATTTCTCTCTCTCTCTCTCTCTCTCACACACACACACACACACACACACACATTTGTTTCTCTCCATCTCTCTCCCTCTCTCTCTAATACACACACTTGGTAGATGTTTATTTGCGTAGTTTGCGTGCCTCCATCCTTCTTGTTTCTCTTCGTGTTCTCACTGGTTTCTTGGCCGTGAGAGCAGGCAGGGTCTGGAGAGTTTCAGCTGTCTTGTTGGACCAGTGCACAAGATCCTGCAGAACCTGGAGGATCCACTTCTTCAGAGCAAATGCTCCACTATCCACCAAGTCCTTTGCCTAACACACACACACACAGTTTACATATCAGACTTGTCAAATTAAATTAAATGTATCTTCATTTCAGAATGTCTCTGATGTCATTTCCTCATAGGATTACATAACTATCCTGAAATGATATAAAGCAGATCCAAGAGTTTGTTTATTGTTTAACAATACAACAATGTTTCATGCTACAAGGTTTTTGAAGAGGGCAGATTTACTCATGAAAAAGTAATAATAATAGTAATAATAATAATAATCTATGTACGCTAAAGTTAAAAATCTTTTATGGTTATTTCCTTTTGATGATTATTATACAGATGATTATTATTTTATTCATGTGTTTATATTTGTGACAGGTTTATGAATGCATATTAAAAACACCAGGAAATAATCAGTTAGCTATATGCAATAATATTTGTTTGTTAAATATTTTTATAAATATATTTTAAAAATAAGCATTTTATACCCAACTGAATACAATGTTATGGAAATAAATTAATGGACAAAAATGTGTTTACTTAGTATACCCTGATGAAATGATACAAAAATGTAAATGTCTTCTATTATAAAGCTATATTAAACATATATGAATAAATATAGTATATAATATGTAATGAAGAAATTGTAGTATTTTGCAAACTACCTCAGCGTCACACCTCTTTCCCCCCACCAGGAGGCGCTCTGTGCTCAGCACCAGGTGCTCCAGTCGGTCTCTCACAGTTTTTCGCTGTTTTGTGTACTCATCCTCAGGTGTGTCAGGGAAGATGGCATCCTCGCGGGTTATGGCCTGGTCCAGCAGACGGAGACACACTCGGAGAGCCGCGTGCAGGAAGCAGATTTTCTCAGAGGGTGAGAGTTGAGATGTTAACGGAGGGATGGACACCAACTGTGACCCGGATACAGAGTTAGACGGCAGAGATTCCCGAGTTGTCTGGAACAGGAGGGAGAACAAAGCAGAGCGGATGAGATCAACTGCCAAATCACTATTAAGAACGAGTTCAGTAGTTAATTTTTCCATTGCCCTACCAGACGCCCTTATTTGGGCATAAAATTTACATCACACTTCCTTGGGCTATTTCACCCAATCCCAGAGTTCAATTTTATCTCATTTAAATTTTCTATATACTCAGTGTTTTATAATCCCAGTGTTTATAGTCCCAGTAATTTATAATCCCAGTGTTCTAATGCCACTGTCCTAATCCAGTGTTTCATAATCCCTGTTTTATAACCCCAGTGTTTAATATCTCAGTCAATCCCAGTGCAATCCCAGTGTTTCACAATCTCAGTGTTTTAGAATCCTAATGTCTTTAATCCCAATGTCTTTCATTTCGGTGTTTATAGTCTCAGTGTTTTTTAATCTGTGTGTCCTAATCCCAGTGTTTATGGCAAATAAAGTGATTCTGATTTTTCTGATGATTCTGATCCTTAATCCCAGTGTTTTATAATCCAAGTGTTTTATATTTCCAGTATTTTAATCCCAGTGTTTAAAATCCCAGTGTTTTAATGCAAGTTCTTATAATCCCTGTTTTAACCCCAATATTTTATAATTCTAGTGTTTCATAATCCCAGTGCCTTAATCCCAGTCTTTTACAATACCAACATCTGTAATCCCATTGTGTATAATCTCAGTGTCCTAATGCCACTGTCCTAATCCCATTGTAATCCCAGTGTTTCATAATCCCTGTTTTTTAATCCCAGTCTTTTACAATACCACCATCTGTAATCCCAGTGTGTATAATCTCAGTGTCCTAATGCCACTGTCCTAATCCCAGTGTAATCCCAGTGTTTCATAATCCCTGTTTTTTAATCCCAGTGTTTATAATCTCTATTTTATAATCCCAAAGTCTTTCATTTCAGTGTTTATAGTCTCAGTGTTTTATAATCCCAGTGTCTTAATCCCAGTGCTTATGACAAATAAAGTGATTCTAATTTTTAATCCCAGTGTTTTATAATCCAAGCATTTTATATTCCCTGTATCTTAATACCAGTGTTTAAAATCCCAGTGTCTTAATCCAGATGTTTATAATCCCTGTGGATTAACCCCATTGTCTTTACCCCAGTGTTTATAGTCTCAGTGTTTTTTAATCTGTGTGTCCTAATCCCAGTGATTCTGATTTTTCTGATGATTCTTATCCTTAATCCCAGGGTTTTATAATCCACATGTTTTATATTTCCAGTATCTTAATCCCAGTATTTAAAATCCCAGTGTCTTAATGCAAATTCTTATAATCCCTGTGTTTTAACCTTAGTGTCTCTACCCCAGTGTTTATAATCCCTGTGTTTTAGCCCCAATATTTTATAATTCTAGTGTTTCATAATCCCAGTGCCTTAATCCCAGTCTTTTACAATACCAACATCTGTAATCCCATTGTGTATAATCTCAGTGTCCTAATGCCACTGTCCTAATCCCAGTGTAATCCCAGTGTTTCATAATCCCTGTTTTTTAATCCCAGTGTTTATAATCTCTATTTTATAATCCCAAAGTCTTTCATTTCAGTGTTTATAGTCTCAGTGTTTTATAATCCCAGTGTCTTAATCCCAGTGCTTATGACAAATAAAGTGATTCTAATTTTTAATCCCAGTGTTTTATAATCCAAGCATTTTATATTCCCCGTATCTTAATACCAGTGTTTAAAATCCCAGTGTCTTAATGCAAATTCTTATAATCCCTGTGTTTTAACCTTAGTGTCTCTACCCCAGTGTTTATAATCCCTGTTTATAATCACAGTGTTTTAACCTCAGTGTTTATAATCCCTGTGTTTTAGCCCCAATATTTTATAATTCTAGTGTTTCATAATCCCAGTGCCTTAATCCAAGTGTTTTACAATCCCAGTCTTTTATAATCCCAGTGTAATCCCAGTGTTTCATAATCCCTGTTTTTTAATCCCCGTGTTTATAATCTCAGTATTTTATAATCCCAATGTCTTTCATTTCAGTGTTTATACTCTCAGTGTTTTATAATCCCAGTGTCTTAATACCAGTGCTTATAACAAATAAAGTGATTCTGATTTTTAATCCCAGTGTTTTATAATCCAAGCATTTTATATTCCCCGTATCTTAATCCCAGTGTTTAAAATCCCAGTGTCTTAATCCAGATGTTTATAATCCCTGTGGATTAACCCCATTGTCTTTAGCCCAGTGTTTATAATCCCTGTGTTTTAACCCAATATTTTATAATTCTAGTGTTTCATAATCCCAGTGCCTTAATCCAAGTGTTTTATAAACCCAATCTTTTATAATCCCAGTGTTTCCAGGTTTCTGTGTTTGCTGGGCACTATATTCCAAAGGATCTATGCTTGCTAGTGCACCTACAGTACCTTTCAACCTACATCTTCCAAAGTCCCATGTTTCCAAAGCCCTTCTTGACCAGTTTCCTTTGTTCTCAGGTTTCAATGTTCCATGCAAACGGCCCTGTGTTGCCAAGTAAATATGTACCTGGAACTTTATTTTCTCATTATCCTATCCCGGGATATTATCTTTCCAGGGACTAATGTTTTTTTCATTGGAGATTTCAGGAGATCAGCCCTATGTACATGGGGTCTTACATTCCCAGGGTCCAATTCTCCCAGTGCCCTCTGTTTCAGTGGTCCTGTAATCAAAGGGAAATACTTTCCAAGGACCCTATATTCCCAGGTTCTGCATTCCCAGAGCCATGTGTTCCATATGTTTGTCAGTGTACTAGATTTCCAGGATCCTAATTCCCAGAGTCATATGCTAGTCGGGGCATGCAGTACATCTCTACGGCCCTATGTTCCTAAAGTCCTATGTTTCTAGGGCCCTAGGTTCCCAAGGTTTTCTACACTTCAGACTGTCAACAGTGTAATCTTGTACACCAGTAACAATATATTCTCAGAGTTATTTAATAAGAAAATAGAGAGCATAAGGGTTACAAGCCATCAACACTTTATTATATACCATCTCTAAGAGCTAACCCAGAAGTTTTCATAAAACGTCTGAATGTCGTTCATGAATGTCTCAGTGAGTTTAGTTGTATTGTGCATAACAAGCTCTGTCCTTTATGGTGTCCTCTAGACCATCCACTTGTATCCATGACTCAGCAGCAAGTTCATTTTAAAAGTATGATCAGTAATTAAGAGCTTTTTCTGAACATAATAAATCTGTCATTCATTTTAGGTTTTTAAAGGGCAGCCATTGTTAAGCCACTCCTTAAGAAACCCCACGTTGATTCCAATCTTTATGATTTCTGTCCAAACTTTAATATGCCATTACAAACCAAACATTCTGTAGACAGTTCTCACCCAACAACTCTGTCCTTCTCTAAACGGTAATACCAAGCGCGATGTAATTCAGCCTGATTTCATCACAGTACAAAAGCAGTGCTGCTGGGTAAAGTGCAGATTGTGATTATGATTCTGGTTTGGTTCTGCTGTCCATGATAGACTTGAAAGCACAGTTTTACAGAAATACAGACAAGATTTGCCTGGTTTAGATGTTACTTGACAGATTGATACCATTTAGTGCTGATGGAGAGTCTCAGAGTATAAGAAGCATAACATGGCATCCCACAAGGTTCTGTTTTGGGTCCTGTATTGATTTCCCTTCACATCCAGTTTCATGGACACTCATTGATTTTGCAAACATGTTGCTTTTCATTTCTATGCAGATGATACACAATAATACTCATCATTTTGGCCAGATTCATACTTCTGATTTGTGATAAAAACAAAAATAATGATTTTGGAGATTTAGTTCACTGATTATTCCATGAAACCAAATGCTACAGTTAAGAAGGTTGATGTAACCCGTGACGCTGGTTTCTAAATCTCTAACACTGTTTTACATGACAGTCAGAAACTAGTGCATGCCTTTATAACCTCTGGATTGGACTATTATACCATGTTGCTGGCTGCTTCCTTAAAGGAAACCTCCATCCCAAATCACTTTAAATATTTACACTCACCGTCCACTTTATTATCAACCTGTACACCTGCACATTCATGCAGTTATCTGATCAGCCAAAGATGGCAGCAGCGCAATGCAAGAATCATGCAGACACGGGCCAGGAGCTTCGGTTAATGTTCACATCAAACATCAGAATGAAGAAAATGTGATCTCACTGACTTTGATGACTCAATGAATCAGTGACTGGGATTTTCACACACAACAGTCTCTAGAGTTTACACAGAATGGTGCGAAAAACAAAAAACATTGAGTGAGCGACAGTTCTGTGGGTGGAAACGCCTTGTTGATAAGAGAGATCAGAGGAAAATGGCCAGATTGGTTTGAGCCGCCAGGAAGGATATAGTAACTCAAATTAATCACTCTTTACATCCGTGGTGAGCAGAAAAGCATCTCAGCATGCAAAAAACATCAAGTCTTGAGGTGGATGAGCTACAACAGCAGAAGACCACATCAGGTTCCACTCCTTTCATCCAAGACCAGGTATCTGAGGCTATCATGGGCACAGACTCACCCACACTGGACAGTTTGGTCCAAAGGAGAAAGAAAATGAAATCACCTGGTCTTTTTCCAGTTTGTGATTTCAAACATAAGTGATAAAGGTCAGGTTTTGCTCTTATCTCCTACAAAAAAATAAAAGCGCAAGAGCTTCTTTCCTTCCTCACTTTAATTTTCCAGCAAAGTTCAACATCATATTAATTAGAATTTAGTGGAGACTTTGGAGCAAATGTTGGACTCAAAGTCCCAGAATGCAATGCAGCTGTATGAAGTTGCTGAGTTATGGAAGAGGCTACTTAGCCAGCTACGAGATGACGAATGTGATGGCGGTGATGGTGGTATTAGCCTTAAAGGTGAAGCTTTGGTCTGTTTGAGCAGAGTGTACAGATGAGAAGGTGAGAGAGCTGGACAGACTGAAGGACTAAAGCGCCGCTGCATCGCTCTCATTAGGTAGAGATGAAGCGAGGGATAAATTCCACTTCACCGCTATTAGCAGGTAGTCGCACAGCATTGTGGGTAACGCCGAAAAGAAGTTTTTTATTAAATACATTTCGGACATTGCTGGAGATCATATGTTATTATATAGATTAATATGCAAATGGTTCAGGGTGGATTTTACCTTTAGGGAGCTTCAAGTTGTTCAGAAAGCAGCACACTGAGCTCGCTACACACATCTAAGTTCCCAAGATCTTCTTAATGAAAATATTCTGCTTATTTCCACTTTAAGAAGCATGAGTAAGCAGTTTCTGAGCAATACACACAACTCGGACCAGGGTGATTATGGAAAACTAGGAAGTGTGGCATGAGATAAGTCACTGATTAAGAATTTAGAGCCTCTTGTTCAGGGGCCTGGTTACAAACACACAGACACACACACACACACACACACACACAAACCCAAAAGCATGACCCATTTGTTTTAAGAGGAATAGACTTCTGAGTGCACACTGCACTTTAGAAATAGTGGAAATTGCCATATCTAATCTTTACTTTTGTAATTGTTTAATTAAGCAAGAGGGAGAAAGCCAAAGAGATGTACTGCTTTATTCTTCATGACTGGACATGTCTTTGTATAAAATGTGTGTGTGTGTGTGTGTACACCTTTTTTTCACAGTCAGATTGTTGTAATTCCAAACTGCTCCTACGCTCCAGGCTTGTATCCTGTGTAACCCTGACACTTTGGCATTTGGGTAACGGGAACAGGGGAGTGGTTTGATCAGCGATTTGGCACGTAATCGTAAACAGATTTGATTACAGCAACCGCGGCCTTCTGGAGCAGAACCGGGTGAATATGTGAGCCAAAGAGCGAGTGGGTTGTGGACAGATGATGTGCAGAATGAAGCCCCTTATTTTCCTCGTGTTTACTGTGTTCGCTGTGTCCACACACACATATTCAACACACACCATTTATTCATTCATTCCTCCTGCGCAACAACATTCCCCCGAGAAGGATTGCTACACATTGCGATATGATGACTCGCGATACATCTGGGGGCCGTGACCAGGATCGACATTTTAGTGAGGTCCACATTGCAGAAATGTGTCTTGGGTAATATCTGACAATGCTGACGTTGTATTCTCCATCAATTTTAATTTCTGTTATTTTATCATTTCATTCTTCGTCTGACTCCAATTACAGCAGGGATATTCTGCTAAAATTCCCACCACAAAGGTCCAGTTGCATAACATTCCTTACATACAAATGTCCAAATAAGCACCTAACATGCCTGAAAGTGAACCTTTTAATGCTTAACCACTAAAGATTAGCTCGTGGGTATAAATAAGACACTTTGAAGTGGTTATGTTTTGTTTCGCAGTGTCGCTTCATGTTACCGCTTTTGACCAGCGCCACGAACAGATCTATTTACAATTTGACGCAGGGAGAATAAACACATACTTCTTTGTCCAGTCGTCTTTAAACATTCTGTTTTCATCAGCAAGGTTTTCCTTTTTAAATTAAAGCCACGTTTTTTTGGTTCAGTAATCAAACCAGAGAGGATAAATAAAAATAAAAATCTGTGAAAACTCCGTCCTTTCTGAGTTAATGTCTCTAGCCATGTAGCTAGTCTCTGGTCCAGTGAGCTACTCTTCAGCTAAATAATTTACCACAACAGAGGATTTAATACAGAAGCTGTGCTGGTTCATGTTTAGAAAACTGGAGTTACTGAACTACAGCCAGTTTTTTTTTTAAATTTTTTGTTATAAGTTTACCTGCTCTGCTACAGTACTTGATACGGTTGACTAAAATACATATAAATATAAATTCCATCTGCATCCAAATCCCAATCCACCAGTTGATGATCTCTTAGTGAGACCGTTTAATTTTTATTGAATTTTGGTTTACAAGACAGACTAATTTATGTGTTTACTTCTGAATTACTTTGCATGATACTCTGACATCAACACAATAGCTAATCACGCTCGTTGTGTGTTATTAATGAGTAATGTTACACAATGCGACGGCTTACAATGGAAATAATATTGACTGTTTATTTATAGCCTACTAGCAAGATGATTTGGCTAGCGTCACGGTTACGCCAACTGCGGCGCAGGACTACGATTCCCATCAGCCACTGCACCTCACCAGATCACGCCACATGTCTGTTCACACCTGATTCCCGTTTTGGTTTAATGAGCACAGGTATTTAAGTCACGTCTTGCGCTTCACATTTTGTCTAGTTTTGTCTTCTGTTGCTGTTATATGGTCCGTTATGTTCCTTAGTTCTTGTGTTTCTTTATGAATCAAGTTCCTAGTTCAGGTTTGTGAGTGTCTCAGTCTATGGTGTTTGGATCGTGTGTTTGTTTTCATTAGATTCAAATCTGCACTTGCATCCGCCTTCGCCCTCTTTACATAACAGCTAGCAACCTTATGAATAATTGAAGTAAAAAGAAATAAATAAAAAAGTGAGGTTTGCTTCGTACAATCCGTCAACTGCCACCGCAAACTCTCACAGTTATAGCAAAGCTCTGTATGTCATTTCTAAGTTGATAATACAGTATGTGCAATAATGCACATCTCTCATCAAGAAAAAAAAAAAATGCTAGCATAGCACCTCAAGAGAGCTAAACAAATACGCAAATGGTCTATACACAAACTTAAAGCTGATCTGAGAACAAATTCAAGAACAAATCATTACAGCTGGTCCTGGAATGGAGGTTTTATCATACAGTAGGCTACGTTTTGACACGCTTTGACATGAAGCAAGTGGGTGCAAGTGTTGATTATGCAGAAGATAGGGATAGGTGGAGAGTGGTGATTCACTGTGGCGACCCCTGAAGGGAAAAGCTGAAAGAAGAAGAAAAAGAAAGGCTACGTTTTGACACTACACCCTGTCATTAACACAAACAAGATCTCATACTTCGATGACGTTCCAGCTACATCTGTACGAACAATATTCTTTAAGGTGCGAATTGTTTGCGGCTACATCCATGCAGAGGTTGTAGTACCATAAACCTTGGCTTGCTTTGGATTGTCTGGCTTTGATAATAATAATAAAACCAGCTATAACTAACAATATTCTTTTTTTTGATAAGGGTGTACTGTATCTGTATCTGCATTCGGATTTAAACCTGAAGTGGGCGTGGCCTAAACTGGAAGGATTTTTTTTTCTTCCGTTCTTTCTTTCTTTCAATCAAATATGAACCCTACCACTGTGCCTTGGAAACACTGACTAAGACAGGGAGAAGGTGAAGAAGGCTAACACAGGCTTCGTCTGAGACTGGGAAGAGGTAACACCCTGAGAGGTATCCACCCTTTTCCACATACATGAGCTCACAGACGCTCAGGGTTGGCCAGTGTCACTCACTGACACGGGCGAGAGAGTTTGGCCCTCCCATATGGCTGTGGCACTTTTGAGATTTGAAATTTCGCAATCTCCAGACGACAGGACGAACATAAAACGAGTGTGATCCCAAGTTGGTTCTATTTTCCAAACAAACTAGTAGCCTAATTTAAACCACAGTAATCCTGACCAGGCAGTTACTAAGGATGAATGAATGAATGAATGCTGTAGATACGTGTTAACGAGCTTTGTCTTTGTTTGTCCCGTGACATTCATATCTGACCATTTCTGTCAAGTTCTCTAAATAAAAAAACAAATACTTCACCTCCAAATCGTATCTGTGTAGAACATGTTATCTGTTCATTATGAATAATGTATTCATATTCGGTTACGTCCCTACTGTATGATCAAATAAGGATTTTCTATAAACAGTTCTTTTGCATTTTCAGTAAATTCATTTTAAAAAAGAAGACACCAAACACTCACAGGATATAATAATACAAACACAATAGTTTGTTCCAATTTTACATTCTGTGATATCAGTATTGAAAACATCACCAATATAGTGAAAACACAAAATAACTGATATATCGTGCAGCCATAAACACTTCTGAATTAACTCTTACAGTGTGTACATGAGAACTGTATGTGTGAAACAGTACTTTTGCAGATATAAGTGTCTTCACACACTCATTTCCACTGTTCCTTCTGTGTAATTCAGGAGTAAAAGTGTGTTTAAAAGTGGACTTACGTATAACTCCAGTAACTGGGTGCAGTCCTTATGCAGCAGCCTGGCCAGAGCCACAGTTTTTTCCTTCAAATCCATTCACTTTCACTCACTGAAACTCCCTCTGGGGGGTTTAAAAGAAGTTCAGATTAGGTTTTTAGGTTAAGTTCGGGGTTTTAAACCATCGTTAAACAAGATTTCTTACTGTTTTGTGAACGCAGCTCGTCTGTCGCACGCAGATGAGATACTTTCCTACACTTCCAGGTCCATTCATTAAATTACAGTGTGCTTTAAAGAAGTGTGCAGCCGCTCCACCCCGTCTCTCTCTCTCTCTCTCTCCCTCTCCCTCCCTCCCTCTCTCTCTCTCACATGCCTGGAATTTTTAAAGGGCACAGCAGAGGACAGAATGAGGACCGGAAGCAGAAACAAAACTCCACTGAGAGGAATTCATGCTCGTGCACCTCGACCCTCAACCCAACACTGCACTCACACTGAACCTGTTTTGTTACGAATATTCTGGAGTATACCTTAAATAACAAGATTTTCAAAAATGTTAATTACCTAACTCATTGAAGCAGGGTCAGGAAAATGTATCTCTATGCCAGAGATAACACTACATAACCAAAAGTATGTGCACCCCTGACCATCACAGCCATATGAGGTTCTTCTCCAAACTGTTACCACAAAGTCTGAAGCACACAGTTGTGTAGAACGTCTCTGTGTCCTGTAGCATTACATTACAGTTTCCCTTCACTGGAACTAAGAGGCCCAAACCTGTTCCAGCATGACGATGCCCCTGTGCGCAAAGAGAGCACCATGAAGACATGGTGTGTGAAGGTTGGAGTGGAAGAACTCGAGTGTCCTGCACAGAGCCCTGACCTCAACCCCACTGAACACGTTTGGGATGAACTGGGTCATACAACAACACGTATGAGTGTCATGGTCAGGGGTGCACATACTTTTGGCCATTTACTGTATGCATTTTGACCCTGCCCCACTCGCTTTAAGTATATATTGACTTTCACATGTTTAGCTTTGTTACAGATGTCAGAAATTTCTGTAACTGTCAATTCTTTTATTGAGCCTAAGCGCTGGAAATGTGTCAAGCAGTGCCTAAGTGTACGTTTGGACAAAAATGATCATAAACCAAGATGAGACCTGTTTCTGTTTCATTTATGTTTAAATTATTACACACTTCCTAAAATTACTACAACAATAGCATAACAGTAATAATAAATCACACAGGAATCAGCAATAACACAAATGGCAATGAGAATTACATAAAATCACAAAGTAAGCTTCAGATAGGTTTATGGACAAATAGCTTTCTATATATCTTCATCATAAACAAATCCAAGTAACGTAATGTTAATTTTCCATTAACAGAGGAGTGCCAATACTTTGTGCACAGCAACAGATGAGCTACAGTCAGTAGTTGTGATATACTTGTTAAGTTTATCCTATAAAATGGCTACTATAATCTTGTATATACACAAGAACCCCTGATATTTCTCTTCACACTAAAAGTATATAAATCTCTACATATGTTTCAGTGAATTTAGGGAGAAATTCAAGATTCAGGAGCTTAAATGAACTCCAGATGATCTTTTAATGAAATTCAGACAAAATTACGTCATGTTATGTCATGTTATGTCATGTTATGTCATGTTATGTCTGCTCTTAAACCCTGGTTCTGTAACAGCAGGATATCTGTATCCTGCACGAGCTTCCCTCACGTAATATTTTAGCTGGGAAAAGATCCAAAACACACATTTCTCATGGGCCAGGTTAAACGGTTTGTTCTTCAGTTTCCTCTGCTTCAGACACTGAAATATGCGGGTTAGAGAGTCAGTGCCTTTCAGTTTTCTCCCTCACTGTAACACTGAAATAAATACAATTAAACTGCACAGTTTTCACAAACAGCCATTAACATCTTGGTAAATAATTTCTACTTTTTTAAATACTTTTTAATCACATAATTATCTAATTAACGATCCTTTTAAAAATATTGGTATTATAATAAATTCATGTTGAATTTAATTAAGAACTGAAAAATCAGTGAACGCACAGGAATGATTACTTGATTTGATTGATTGAATAGCTTTAAAAGGAACAATGTGAGAATCACAGGAAAAAAAAAAAAGGTGTGTAAGAGGTTTATGTAAGAAAGCGAATAAATCTCACAAGATTGTTTCTTTATGATCTGTATTTTAAACTCAACCTCTGTAGCTGTATATAATAATAATTTTTTAGCTAATTCTTTGAAAATAGGCACATAGTTTATGAAACAAAAGCTCAAAAACTTATTTAAAAAAAAGTCAGGAAGAAAAGGAAATGTCATTTATGTAAATACTGTACGTTTAATCGGTGCAGTTCCACCACCAGCCTCACGATGGCGGTATTGCGCATGCGTCAACACTGCGGAGCAGAGCAGAAGAAAAACGTACTTCCGCATAAACAGGAACTTAACGGCTAAGACAGACAGTCATGATATAAATACATACATACATATATATATTAATTATAATTGTGTACTTTTTAAAAAATAAGTATAAAGATAATGAACTCGCTGGTGGGATATGGAGTCTCCTCTGAGTCAGAGGATGAAGAGGAAACACAGAGCGCTGCAGCAAAGTAAGTACAGGATCATAACAAAGAAGAAGAAGAATATTAAATCATAAAATCAAATAATAGTCATCATAAAATCATAGCAAGGATAATAATTACTTAATGAGCTAAATAACGGAAGCTTCCAGCCACCAGTTTAGCATCATGCACAGTGCGTGCCTACATCAGTTGTTAACAAAGACGAATTAAATTAAATGTGAACTATATTATGTGGTATATTAATATATAGCAGAATCACGTTTAATGTACACTTCCGCCTTCAGACTTTAGGCCACGCCCCCTACCTGAGTCTGCTGTTTATACAGTGTTAGAAACCTGTTAAGAGACTCAGCATCTGATTCAGACACGCAGCTTGCAGGATGCTGAACTGCAGGCCATAAAGTTCTGTAACTAGTTTGTATAATAAATGTCTGTGTGCAGGAATGAGGAGAAGAAATCACGCAATTTCCTGTTGGAATCTGAATCAGCGTCCAGTGAGTCCGGTTCAGAGTCTGAGCGAGATGAAGAGCAGGAAGAGGAACGTGCTCCAGTGAGCGTCCGCTCATCCTCAGAGCTCCCGGTTCCTCCCACAGTCGGCTCTGCTTCTAATAAACTGCCTTCGCCTGCTCTGGGGAGGTTCTGCGTTCCGGCCGGCAGCAGCGTGTTTGCAAACCCGTTTAAAGAACGAGATGAACAGAAACTCAACGCGCTCCAGAAACACGTCCCACTCACGTCCCACGCCCGGCCCACGCACATTGGAGGGAAGAGGGTGTGTGTGGCCTACAGGAAAGATGGCCGCTGCCGTTTCGGAATCCGTTGCAAGTTTGCTCACGACAGCGACCTGCAGCAGAGCGTAGCAGAACCCGCTGTCTCGGACTCGGACGCGAATAACGCTGCGACACACACTCCGGCCTGCAGGGAGTCGGCTGTAGAGAGAGACAGAGAAGATGAGGAGGAGAACCAGAGCAGGAGGAAGAAGCACCGAGTGGGAGTGAGTGACAGTCTCATCCCTCCCAAACGGGCGCTGAAGCAGTACACCATGCAGAGGAACAACATCTCTCACAAACACACGCACACACACGTGAAGACGGGGTGTGAGAAATAAGAGCTGAGCTCAGGGTACAGTGTGTGTGTGAAATTGCCCCAGGTGTGAGCTCATGTGTGAGATGCTGTGTGAAGGATTGCTGTTTCATCCAGGTGTGTTTTTAGCAGATAATTCTAAGTATAAGATAACTCCTTCACTGAGACTGACACAGAGGCCACGCCTCCTTCACTGAGACTGCCAGAGGCCACGCCTCCTTCACTGAGACTGACACAGAGGCCACGCCTCCATCACTGAGACTGACACAGAGGCCATGCCTCCTTCACCGAGACTCAAACACACAGAGGCCACACCTCCTTCACTAAGACTCACACAGAGACCACGCCTCCTTCACTGAGGCGCTCACACACAGAGGCCACGCCTCCTTCACTGAGACTCACACAGAGACCACGCCTCCTTCACTGAGACTCACACAGAGACCACGCCTCCTTCACTGAGGCGCTCAAACACACAGAGGCCACGCCTCCTTCACTGAGACTCAAACACACAGAGGCCACGCCTCCTTCACTGAGACTCACACAGAGGCCACGCCTCCTTCACTGAGACTCACACAGAGGCCACGCCTCCTTCACTGAGACTCACACAGAGGCCACGCCTCCTTCACTGAGAGCAGAGGCAATAAACACTAACACATGCGAGTGAAACTTATAATTTATCCAAACCTGTTCAGTTCATTTTCAGGAAAAAAACAACAAGCGGCTTCAGCACTGAACTTTTGTAGACATCAGTATGTTGTAATGTCTGGTGCTGAGCATCGTTCAGTGATTATTTAAGCACAGAATTCAGTGCAGCTCTACAGCAGGACTACACGATCATTAGCCTGTCTAATCAACACGAGCACAGTCTGACTTTATTTCGGTCTCTAGGACACTTGTCTGATAGCTGACTGACATTAGTGATGGTATTGTCCGACTCGTTTCAGTGAGTCAGATCATTTGACTCATCTCAGCAATAAAGAGTCGACTCTTTCAGCTCCTAAATGACTCGTTACCATTTTTCCTAAACCAAGTTTCTGACGTCTAACGACATGTTTCATCTTTCCGGTGAAGCATTTTGAATAAATAACAGTGCAAAAACGACACCTTCAACTTTCCTACAAAAAAGGACAAACAGAGCTCTCACATGCGATTCAGCTCCGGTTCGCTTTCACAAAACGACACGTCGCTAACTGACAGCACGTTGTTTTCCGTGGTTCAGACTTTTATTGTTGTTTTCTAACGTAAAAAACTGCTTCATAACAGTTTCACAGCACAGACAAAGACATAACCTTTATGAGAATTTGAGCTGGTCCTGGATCAGCTGTCATATCGTCCATTACTACTGCTAACTCTTCTTAAAATCGCCTTTAAACAGTTGTGAAGAAGATCATAGCTTTGTAGGACGTGAGGTCACGTGATCATACACCACGGTACACGCTCATTTAGAGGAACAGATTGTAAAGTAATATCACACTGTGTTTAAATGCACACTAAAAGTATCGTTATCCGATTAAAAGAACAAAATCAGACCAGAGTAAGATGAGGTCTTAAACTGGAATAAAGTCGTAGTCAGATTTACGTTCAGAAAATATGATTTTTTTTTTTTTTAAACAAATGGAAAAATAATAAAAAATGTACAAACATTTTACATCCTGAAGTCCTTCTTCTTGAGTGTTTATTAGCAGGATGCACAGCGACTGCAGAGGGGTGCCATTATTTACTTCCTGTTTACACACTCAGTATCTTTACACACACACAGAGAGAGACGGAGGAAGTGGAGTGTAGACATGTTTATTGTACATGGTTAGTAAAACGGAGAGATTTATAAAACATGGAACCTGTCCAAATCTATCCTGCTTTCTTTGTTGTTGTTTTTTTTTAAACTATAGCGTGAAATGATTTTTTAAAATCTAAACACAACAGTTTTATCGCTGTGTGACCTTCATTATTGTTCACAGTTCCTTTCTGTAATCGTCTAAGTGAGGAATAAAATGTGTGTGTTGTGGAAAACCTTTCAGACTACAGGAACTAAGGTCAAGGGTCAAGACTATTATATTTTCTCCTATGACATTAAGGTTTGCTCCAGTGATGAAGAATGTTTCCTTTTTCATTAGAGCTATGAAAGGCTAATGCTGCTTACAATGAAGGAAAGCTACCAGTTTAGCCAAACAGTTCCTTTAAGATAAGCGGGTAAAGAGAGACATGTGGCTTTAATAAATACCCCCCTCCCCGTCCCAATACGGTGTACGATTAAAGAGAAAACATTATTACATGTCTATTAGAATTCTATTAGTGGCCTGTTATAAGGTTATCATACGCCTTGTTTGGAGATTTACTTAAAAAGATTTACAGAAAGAAAGAATAAAAACTTACAAAAAGGATTCGAAAATTAACTCCATGAAACCGAAATGGACACGTGAAAAATTAAACATCCAAAAAAAAAAAAAAAAAGCAGTCTGAAGACTAAAAGTGTTTATGTACAAAAAAAAAAAAACATCAGGACAACATTCTGAGACACACACACACACACACCACACACACGTCTACAAACCTAGCAAAATTGAATTTGAATACACACGATAGATTTAAAGTCCTGTAGAGTTTAAATACGGGGGAAGTTCACTGAGGAGGAGGAGCAGGAGGAGGAGCAACAGCACCTTCAGGACGTGTTGGATTTACAGCAACACGCAGCTTCACGTCTCAGAAACTCGTGTCACAACAGTTAAAGGCAGTGAGGATCACATTCCCATCGTTCCCTGCGCATGAGGAGCATCAATAGTTTTGGGTAGTTTACATTTTTAGCCAATAGCATTTACTTTCTATCTTAAAAAAACAAAACAAAAAAAAGAACCCATTAAAGATGTTAAAACGCGCCTTTGCTAACTGCTAGCTTTCGTACGTTCAGTGTATCCACTTGTCTGTTGTGTGTGTTGCTATAGAAACGGCTAATTTGCATGTCAGAGAAGATAAACGTAATCTCTGTTGTGATTCCGACACGAGGTGACTCGTGTCCTTGTCGTTCCTCTGCAATTCATTCTTCCTTCCCTACATCAGTCTGTGTTGGATCGTCCCGTCTGAGCTGTCCGTCACAACCTGCGCCTCGCCAGCCCCGCCCACTTCCCAAACCCCACCCACATTCCCAGTCCCACCCTCCCAGAGTGCCCCGCCCTCTTTCCTCTCAGCCTGAGGAGGAGGAGGTGGTGGAGGAGGAGAGGAGGCGGAGGATGACGGAGGAGGTGCAGGATCGGCGGTGAAAGCCACAGAAGTGATCTGTGGGAGGAGTGAGACGGAAGGGGCGGAGCTAGTGCTCGGGGGCAGCTGATGCGTGACGGACACCAGGGGGAGCTGCTGAGGCGGGTGCGATAGAGTGGTGAAGGTCATGTGAACGATCTGTGGAGAAGCCTGAACGGACAGCTGTTGCTGGGACACGGGGGCGGAGACAAAATGCAGCGTCTGATTGGAAGAAGTCGGGTGTGACACCGAGGCTCCGCCCACTTCCGCTTCACTCTTAGCCCCGTCTGTAGAGGGCAGCGCGAGAGTGACGGGCACCTGCATGGTGTGCAGCGACTGCTCCTGTTCCAGCAGCATGACGGGGCCGACGCCCACCGGGGTCACATGAGTGGTGGTCGGTGTCGCCGTGGTGACGAAAGCGCCGGCGTTTGCGGCGAGAGCCTCGGCGATCAGGACCTCCGGGTGGCTCTTGGCCTTGTGAGCCACTACGCTGTCCTTCTTCTCGAACTTCTTGCCGCAGATGGCGCAGGAGAACTGGTAGGAGGCGTCTGCGTCGTGCTTCTTCATGTGCCAGTTCAGAGACGCTTTCTGACGACAGGTGAAGCCGCAGATCTCGCACCTGCAGCACGGACAGAGAGCGAGACGAGACGAGACACGGATAAACTGCGTATCAATTTTACACCCTGTGTAGGGAGCATATATAGTGAACAAGAAGCCCAGATCTCATTTAAAAAACAATTTGGGAATGAAGATGTCGGACGTTTACGTGGATTAAGAGGAAAACTGAGATTTGCTGCAGAACCAAAAGTCTAAGGGGTGGAGTCGGACCTGATCCTGATGGTCCAGCTCCTCCTACCTAGGCAGAGTGGAACCACAAGTCCAGGGGCAACTGGAGTACACTGTTCCATGTTGTAGAGCATCTCATGGGTTAAGGGGTTAGATTTACAGGAGGAGTTGGATCAGGTCCAGCTCCACCCCCTGGATTCTGGTTCTGCAGTGACGACTATTTCAAAAAACTGCTCATGCGGCACAACTCGATCTCTCATGCTGTTATAAACGTGCTCAGTTAAATATCAGCGACATCACTGCCAATATCAATACGCGACGTTTTCATGAAGGCTACATCACGGTAACATGGTTACTAAGCAACACCGTGCCGATGACGGAGAAGTGACATCAGGTTTAACTGATACTACTGCGATTTTTTTCCTACGCAAAATAAACAGCTGTAGCTTCATCAGGCTTCCGATGCGTACGTCGAGTCGAGACGCCGCTCGCACGGCATGACGTCCGATTTCATCTTCTGAGACGCACAGCGTCTCAGCGAACGCATCTATCTATCCGTCATGGGTATTTCTCTCGCACTGTGCGATTCACAGCGATTCACTTGATTCATTTGTGATTAATACACGATTCATTTAATTATTAATGCCTTATTTTAATAAGAAATTCATTCGCAATGAATACATTCATAAGCAGTTCAGTCGACATTCATGTGTCATTCATACACGATTCATTTCTGATTCATAAGAGTCATTTGTGACACGATTCACACACACAATTCACTTGTGATTCAGAAAGGAATCATTTGAGATTCACTGGAGAATCGTACACAATTTATAGAAGATTCATACACAGTTCATTTGGGATTCATACACTCTGAGCTAACACGAAACACTCATTAATATTCATTACACACTAATTAATATTCATAACTACTATTAAACCTGTGATCCTAAATGTGATGTGTAATCCAGCTATATATATATATATATATATATATATATATATATATATATATATATATATATATAAAAGAATATCTTACTCCATAAACCTGAATAAGGGTGTGGGTGTGTGTGTGTGTGTGTGTGTGTGTGTGTGTCTCGGCAGTGTTTTTTGGGCTGTGTGTGTGGGGCGGTTGAGAGCGGGGGTGTGTGATCGGTGTAA
>CM075005.1:1263497-1273555 GCA_037576675.1 Pangasius sanitwongsei | reverse complement strand
TAGAGACTGTTGTGTGTGAAAATTCCAGGAGATCAGCAGCTTCTGAAATACTCAAACCAGCCCATCTGGTACCAACAACCATGCCACGGCCTCCTGTCAGTCATTTTATAGACACCCCTTTACTCCACCCACATCTCGGTCTAAAATCAGCAATCACCTGTAAGTTCTGTGGGCGGAGCTTTGTGCACACGGCCAGGAATTTGAAATATTTCAAATCTCACTGAACTGTTGGGACATAATCTTGACAAATTATGACAAATCTTACCTAATGCACCTTTAACTCCTTGTGTGTGGGGAAAAAACAGCAACTTGCAGAATAATGTTGTGTCATGAATGTAAGACAGGACTCGAAAAGAAATGATTAATTCAATGATTTTATTTGAGGTGATCATTATTAATTAATAAATAAATAAATAAATAATAAATAAAGTGCAGCTCAGCTCTCAGATCAGCCAGGCAGTTATCTTAACTCATGTCTGTAGCTGAGGGTGAAATGAGATGAAATTGAATGTATTTCGCAGTGACATGTCTTTGTCAGGCTTTTTTATTTACAATAAAACAAGCTAAAAATACAATAGCATTGTACAATTACGATATAATATGTAACAAAGTTTATAGTAGCTTCATAAATCGATTAAAAACATAAAAAGGCAAAACACACCAGATGCGCATTCTCTATTCTTAGAGAATTAAAAAGTTAAAAAAACCTTGCTGTATTTTTTTGGAGTTAATTAAGAGAAGGTTCACCGCCATCTTGCTCTGACTAAAGTGACCTGAACGCACCTGACTTCTTTATTTCGACTTCCCAACTCGTAAATACAAACTTCCCAGGAGGACTTGAACACACGGTAAGAGCATAACTTCAGAGCACAGAGGGGACGGGACTAAGAAACACCTTCACGGTAAAAATTACACACAAAATACCAAATTTCTGCAATTGAACAGAAGAAGAGAAATTACGAATCATTCGCTGTACAGTGTGTGTCAGAATGTGAGAGCCTGAGGGACAGCGAGACGCCGAGTGTCCTGCACACACCCTCAATACACACATCATGTTCACACACTTACCTGTCAGATTTGTTGTTGTTGTTGTTGTTTGCTTGTTATGTTTTTTGAAACAATGTAAAAGTTAGGCAGCTCTGATTTTGATTGGAGTGAAGCTCATTTCAGGACTGGAAAAATGCCTGAAACTGAAAACCAAGCAAGATGCACTGCACAGCAATATTACGAATCATAGTTTTTCCAGGGTGTCTTTTACATTGGTTTGGAAATTGCACCGTTTCAGATCGCAACAGCGGATCGTGAGGACAGCTGAGAAGATCATCGGGATTTCTCTCCCCTCCATCACAGACATTTACACCACATGCTGCATCTGCAAAGCCACCAGCACTGAGGATAAACCCACACACCCTCACACAAACTCTTCAAGCCATCAGACTCCTCAGTGCTCAGAGTCTGGACTGACAACACACACACACACACACACACACACAAACACACACACACACTCAACTGAACAGCACTCCACTCCCTTTGCAATCTTTGCACATTTCTGTCTTAAATTGCTGCTAAAACATCACAATCAAAATACTGTATTGACCACCTGCACTCTTACTGCTAAATAGCATGTTTACATCTACAGCATTTATTTATTTATTTATTGGCTTCTCTATATCTATATTTATTATTGTAATATATATATATAGTCATAGTAACTTTATTCCACAGTAGAACTGTGTCCTGGTCGTCACTGGCCGTACTCTCTTGTGCTGTTGCACACGTTTGCACACGTGCACTTTATGTAGTCCTGTGTAGGTCTGTGTAGTCTTTAGTTAGTTGTGTGTAGTCTTTAGTTAGTTGTGTGTAGTCTTTAGTTAGTTGTGTGTAGTCTCATGGAGCTCTGTGTTGATTATGTAGCACCATGGTCCTGGAGGAACGTTGTTTCGTTTCACTGTGTACTGTACCAGCTGTATATGGTTGAAATGACAATAAAACCACTTGACTTGACTTGACTTGACATTACATGATTATTTCAGGTCTAGAAACATTTTTAAACATGACAAACTGCACCTTTAAAATCAGAGAAACACTAAACTGAGCAGTGCTGCAGACTTCAGGGACTGGGTGTGACTCTCAACACACTCCTAAAAATAGCCCGAACTGATCACAGGTCAGTTTTCTCCTCGTAGCGGCAGAAACACGCAGCTCTCTGGCTGTCCAGGTAGGGTTTACAGCCCACGTGCACGATGGCATCGAAGAGCAGAGTCACCGCCGAGTTGCACTCTGATTCACAGAGAAACAACAGGATGAAAAAGTCACAGTGATAAACACAGGACTACAGTAATAATGCACAATTAAATGTGTGTCAAAGACAGAAACAAACATGGAAGTGAAAAATGAAGGTCATTGTTAAAGACTTCAATAATGACTGAATGCCTTTACTGAAGAAATAGTTAAAAATAAAAATCTAAACAGATTCACACTACAGCATCGGTACATGGATGAAGGTGAGGAAACAACTCTTTGGAATAGAGTCTATGGAAAAGATTCCTTGGAATTGACTCTTTGAAACGCACTTTTTCAGTTCAGTTCAATTCAGTTTTATTGGTGTAGCGTTTTTTACAACGGACATTCTCACAAAGCAGCTTTACAGAAATATATAAACTCAGGATATAAATTTTTAACTTATGAATTTATCCCTAATGAGTGAGTCAGAGGTGACGGTGGTGAGGAAAAACTCCCTGAGACGACATGAGGAAGAAACCTTGAGAGGAACCAGACTCAGAAGGGAACCCATCCTCATCTGGGTGCAACGGATAGTGCGATTAACTGTAACTGTGTACTACATGGACAAATAGTGCGATTGTGTAACCAGGAAATTCATTTCAGCTTTCACATGAAGTCTGTTTTGTTGAAGTTATCAACTGTTCACTGATGGAGACTTGAGTGAAAAACAGTTTTGAGAGTCATCTTCATGGTTTCTAAGTGGTTCTGTTCTCAGTAATCTCACTGATCTTTAAGCTGGCCGTGTGGAGCCATCGTGTGGAGCTGAGGATTTCGATTCTTTAAAACAGACTCAGTCTAACTGTCTCTGGAATTGTCTATCTTTATAATCGATTCTTCAGAATCGAGTCTCTGAAACGGACGCTACGGGATCAACTCTGCGTGGAACCGACTCTGTGGAATTGGCTATTTGAAACAGAGCCTATCGAATCCCCTGTATCAGGAAGCCAATCTTTTGATTAGAAATAGACTCTGTGGAATAGACACAGGTGTGAAAAGTGAAGGTCATTATTAAACACTCAATGACTTCATTGAAAAAAGGGTCTAGTTCCTTTGGAATTGACTTGGAAACACGCAGGAGGTTTACCTTGTACACTCTGGTCCAGTCCCGGTGTGGTCTGTACATTCCTGCAGATGGTCTCCAAGCAAACGTGGAACTGATCATCACAGTCGTGTTTCTCTCGTCCACACGTATCATAGCAGCGGTCGTGCTGATTACAGCATCTCGTCATAGATGGAATCCCGATATCAAACTGAAGACGAGAGAAAAGAGGAAAAGGTTTTCCATCGGTGTAAATCCAGAGTGCAGCTACAGTATGTGCACATCGTTATGTAGGGAAGATCACACTGTCTGACAGTTAGATACTGAGGGACGAGGTGGTGTAATGACGCAGAGTTAATGTTACCACCACAAAGTTGTTTATTTTCCTACAGCAGCTCGTTCCCAGGTGCAGAATAAACATGAATAACACATGCTGATATGCTGATCTGAATGTCACCTGTTGTTTTTTTTTTGTTTTTTTTAACCATCAAACTCATTATTTGAAATATTTCACAGACACTGTGTAAAACTCTGGGGAAATCTCTGTGTCTGTGAGCAACAGTGTTATTAAAATCATATCCAAACTTACATGAAATCCAAACACTGGAGCGCTGCATCCGTTGGGTGGCGAGTGTTTGTAACGAGGTCTGGGAATGGGTTTGTATCCTACAAAAGACCAAGGCAGATAACTTGTATGTCATAACCACACACACACCGCTCTGTCAGTATTCACTGTGCCGAGAAAAAAAAACAAATAGCACCCAAATATCTGCCAGTGTGCTGTACAGTGCAACAGGTGAAGCACTGAATTCCAGGGGAAATCATATGGAATACCCGGATCCTGTGCACCAAAGCTGCAGGACACAGAATCAGTACCCACGTGCACCTGTATGCAAAGTGCGTGTTATCTTTACGTTTCTGTTTCAGGTGACGTAACCATCTAACGAACTAGTTTGCAAATGTCATTTGCCAGTCAAAGTTTGATGTTTTGGCTTCAGAGCTTTTTCCTTTTCACTTGAATTCGCCTTATAGTGTGTCTATTTAAAAAGCACTGATTCAGCTAGACAGCTGTACTCAAACTCACCACAGAACTTTCTAGACCATAATTAATATTTACTATAAAGTGGTTTATAGTAGTCCTGACCCTAACTCCAGTATGACTAACTGCTGTGTGTTGCTTCATTTGAAAGGCTGGTTAGAGAAACCTGCAGCACGCCAGTTAAGAGGAAGAACACTCTTCCTCTGTGTTTCTCTCAATAACACTAACAGTTTCTTTTCATAAAAGTGTGTTGCATGTTAATAAATCCAGACAAATCCAGGCCTTTGCACACTTTGCGGACATTGTTGTTCATTACATTATCATATTTTAATAGAATGAATAAATACCTCTAAGTGTTTATTAAACAGTTTCTGTAAATTGTTGCTTTTCTTTGTTTCAGTACCTCGTGTTTTTAGTTCAGGTGACTTTTGAGTAGTGATGGGAATTCCGACTCTTTTCAGTGAGTCAGATCACTTGACTCGGCTCACCAGAAGGAGTCGATTCTTTCGACTCGATGCTATTTTATGTTTATGATATGTTCACCAGTGATTTTTCCTTTACCGATGAACCATTTTGATGAAATTACACTGCAGTAGTTAAGAGAAAAGCCGCTCCTGACATCTTCCCAGTAATGTGAACGTGTAGTCTTGTGAAAACAACTTCCTTCCGAGTATTTTCTACTTAATCAGACATGAAGAATTTATCCACTTAAAACTGCTGAATTCATTTATTTGCAACTTTTAAGACTGTTTCTTCATTATTTTAAGCCCAAGAATGAATTTTCTCTCGTGAGCCACTGACAGGAAATGTGCAGCTGTAAGAAAACGAAAGTAACTGCTTGACAAAAACAAACCCATGACTTACCACCATCAGTGCATTTAAAGTCACACTGTGCATCAGGTCCTGAGATTAAGTCCAGAGCGGGTTTGAGTATTTGGGGTATTTGTATAATCTGTAGTAAGTGTGTATCTTTTGGACTCCATCCCTGATGGTTTTTAAAGTCTTTGTCCAGTTAAAAGTGCTGTGTTCAGACTCCTCCAGTCCTGCACTGCACAGAAATGTCCCACACAGCAGGAGCAGGACAGCTGACACACGGAGCTGCTTCATAACCGCTCGGGTTACACTTCACCTCTGAGAGGAAACAGGTTCCTACATCTGTACACCTCTCACCTGTTTCACCTGTTTCAGCTGTCAGCAGAACACCAAAACACACACGCCACACACACGCCAATCACAGCACAGCAGCCAATCACAGCACGGCGGCCAATCACAGCACAGCACAGCAGCCAATCACAGCACAGCGGCCAATCACAGCACAGCACAGCACAGCACAGCAGCCAATCACAGCACAGCACAGCACAGCAGCCAATCACAGCACAGCAGGCAATCACAGCACAGCACAGCAGCCAATCACAGCACAGCAGCCAATCACAGCACAGCACAGCAGCCAATCACGGCACAGCACAGCAGCCAATCACGGCACAGCACAGCAGCCAATCACGGCACAGCAGGCAATCACAGCACAGCACAGCAGCCAATCACAGCACAGCAGCCAATCACAGCACAGCACAGCAGCCAATCACGGCACAGCACAGCAGCCAATCACAGCACAGCATGCAGCCTCGAATTTTACTTCCTTTCATCTTTAAAGAGTAAGAGTTTTAGTTTTTGAAATTTGTTCTCCAGAGCAGAAAGGACCATGTTTCTAGTCAGGAGTCAAATTCTGCTCAAAGAACACATTTCAAATAATTTAATATCTAACGCTTTAAAAAAAGAATATAAAAGAAAATACTGTATGTATATTTATTTAAAACAGTATTTATTTACTTATGTGTGTGTGTGTGTGTGACAGGAAAACAATATTCTTCTATATTTCTCTTCACTGGAACTTAATATAATTTGAAGGAGTTAAACGCGTTGCAATCATTCAACATCATTCTTACTTTCATTTAAAGGTTCAATAGTCAATTTTTTTTATTTTCTTACTTGTACAAATAACCTGGAAAAATATGCAGAACATGATTTTTTTTAAAAAAAAATAATGGTTTGAGCCATGACCTCTGCATAAGTGAATTATGTGGCTGAGAAAACCTCTTTGGAAAACCGCGATATGGCCCAGGATTCTTACTGACGTTTGGATACGCAGTCAAGCTGTCAGTCATTTTATAGACACGCCCCAAACCCCTTTTCTCCACCCACAGCTCAGTCTGAAAGTCTCAGTCTGGATTATTGCAGTTCTTTATATCTGGGGCTCTCCAAGAATCTGCTTGCTCGGCTGCAATTAGTGCAAAATGCAGTGGCCAGACTGTTGGCTGGCGTGAGGAAATGCTCTGGTACATCTCCGCTGCTGGCGTCTCTGCACTGCCTGCCTGAGGGTTTTAGAGCACAATATAACGTCTTGCTAATGGTTTTTAAAGGGTTACATGGTCTTCCCCCTGAGTATATCTCTAGCCTGTTACAATGGCACTGCACTGCTACACCGCTAAGATCGTCTCAGAGTCTCATTCTCGATGTTCTGAAATCAGGATTAAAGACTGAAGGTGATCGTGGCTTCTCTGTGGCAGCTCCACGTCTCTGGAATAGCCTCCCACCTCACATTAGATCCTGCAACTCGTTGGCATGTTTTAAATCGTTGTTGAAAACGCACCTCTACTCTATCGCCTACAGCTGTCCTTAGGGGAGGAGTCGGAGTAGTGTACTGTACTGGCTGTGTTCTTAATTTGTGTTTGTTTTTTTGTGGTAATGTTGAGAATGTAAAGCACTTTAATCAACATGTGTTGTTTTTAAACGTGCTATAGAAATAAATGTTGATTTGATTTGAAATGTTGATTTGAAATCGGCACGTACTCAGCACAGCCAGATAATTCACCTTTGAAAAAAAAAAAAAAAAAAAAATCATAACGTGCTTTAAAAAAAAAAAAAAAATGATAAGAAATGAATTTAATGAAGCTGGACACAGAATTAACGATGTTGCTCCTGGACACGTCTGTAATCACAATCTGTAGAATTTTTGAATTTTTTGAAACTTTGAATTGTTTAGATAGATAGATAGATAGATAGATAGATAGATAGATAGATAGATAGATACCCATGATCAATCAGTCTGAGCTGAATTTGGGAACTGTTGGGACATAATCTTGACAAATTATGACAAATCTTACCTAATGCTCCTTTAACTCCTTGCTTGTGGAAATAAAACACAGTAACTTGCAGAATAATGTCATGTCATGAATGTAAGACAGGACTCTAAAAGAAAAACATCCCACAAACAGGATTTAAATGATTTTATTTGAGGTAAAAATAATTCCTCATACACCACGACTGCATCCTGGAAAATCCTCTACATCATTATTAATGAATAAATAAAGTGCAGCTCAGCTCTCAGATCAGCCAGGCAGTTATCTTACCTCACAGACTTTTACATTTCACACCATTCCATATAAAACCTGATGGTCTGTTTCCGTAAAGGAAAAGACAGAACATTTCTGTGACTCTACAGACTGCTGCAGTGTGTGTAACCACAGCGCTACTCAGGAGCACCAGCAGGAATTCTGGGAAATAATTTTCATTCTCAGGATGAATGTGTGCTCCTGAGTTCCTCTGTGTGTTCAGAGCTCTTCTATCATCAGCACTTTCCCCAGCAGTGCTGCTTCCACTGACCGTTCACCAACACTCGCTGGAATCAGCTGACTTGTTCGTAAACGTCAGTATGACAAAAAAAAATCAGACTCTACTGCTTCCGTCTAAATCAGACTCTACTGCTTCTGTGTAAAATGTAAATTCAAACAACCAACAATTCTAATTGAGGTTTTTACACTGTTTACTGTGCAATTAAAAATTACAATTCACATGCTCACTGAAATATTACAATTCACATGCTCACAACCTTCATATTACACCACTCCAGGAGGAGAGGGGGCGGGGCTAAGAGCCCACTATTAGAGAGGAGAGGGGGTGGGGCTAAGAGCCCAACATTAGAGAGGAGAGGGGGCGGGGCTAAGAGCCCACCATTAGAGAGGAGAGGGGGCGGGGCTAAGAGCCCAACGTTAGAGAGAAGAGGGGGCGGGGCTAAGAGCCCAACATTAGAGAGGAGAGGGGGCGGGGCTAAGAGCCCACCATTAGAGAGAAGAGGGGGTGGGGCTAAGAGCCCAACATTAGAGAGAAGAAGGGGCGGGGCTAAGAGCCCACCATTAGAGAGAAGAGGGGGTGGGGCTAAGAGCCCAACATTAGAAAAAAAGATGTAAAGTACAAACAAGTTGTGTGAATAATGTCCTTTTAGAAGAGGAAATAAAAAACTGTCACAGATTTAAAGTTACAGATTTACAGATTCTGAGTTTGTCACTGTGTTTGTCTGATCATTTCTGATCTCATATCACTCCATAAAGCACTGAACACACAAAACACACGCACACTGAACTTTTCTCTTCCCTGAGACACATTAAGACCTGATTAAAGAAAAAAATAAAAACGACTAACAGTCACAGTCAGGAGACTTTAAAAGCTTGTCTGGTTTGGGATGATGTCAGTTTTCCAAAAAATAAAAGAAAAGAAATCCTCTCCAGCGGCTGAAGTTTTCAGGAGGAGCCCTGACTAGTGAGGAGCCTCTGTTTGGGATGAAGCCTCATTTACTCCGAGACCAAAACTGCATTTGTAGATCATCTGTTTTTTTTTACTCAAACTGCCACAGTGATGCAAAACCTCTGGAACAGACTACCGCTTCCTCCACAACATCCGATTCATGTTGTATATGACGTGACGTGATAATGACGTGATAATGAAGTGATAATGAAGTGAATCAGGAGAATTAAAGGAGCAGTAAGTTTTGGCACCCTCTGCTGTCTGTGAAGTGAACTGCAATGATTTAAAAAAAAAAAAGGAAACTTTTCTGTCTCTTCAGACAAGAACTGTTGAAAGCACGTAATCTTCACGAGTTACCATTTAAAGAAAAAAGCCACAGCCGAACAGCTCTGATTTTGATTGGGGACGGAGCTAATTTCAGGGCCGGAAAAATGTAAACTTAAAAACTAGCAAGATGCACTGCATAGCAATATTATGAACCATAGTTTCTCCAAAGTATCTTTTATATTATTTGATTATTACAGGTTTAGAAACACTTTTAAACAAAACACATGGCACCTTTAAAATGAGGGAAAACATTAAACTGCGCAGTGCTGCAGACTTCGAGGGCGGAGTTTTGACTCTTCAGATGTTCCTCAAAAGGTGTCAGGTTTTTTCGGAGCCCGAACGCAGCAGATCACAGGTCAGTTTTCTCCTCGTAGCGGCAGATACACGCAGCTCTCTGGCTGTCCAGGTAGGGTTTACAGCCCAGGTGCATGACGGCATCGAAGAGCAGAGTCACCGCCGATTCACACGCTGATTCACAGAGAAACAACAGGATGATAAATGCAGTAACTCTTAAGAGAATAACATGAGTTACAAATGAAGACCAAGACAATAATGAATTAAAGAAATGGTATTAATGAATATTATTAATATTCACTGTAAGTTCATGCATCAGTTACAGACTGTAGAATCACCTGTTTGGTATCATCTGTTTGGAGCTTTCTGGAATCAGCTCTTTGGAGTAGACTACAGAATTGACTCTGTGGACGAGACTCTACAGAATTGACTCTGTGGACGAGACTCTACAGAATTGACTCTGTGGACGAGACTCTACAGAATTGACTCTGTGGA
>CM075005.1:1226162-1246176 GCA_037576675.1 Pangasius sanitwongsei | reverse complement strand
TGGTCCATCACCATAGCAAACAGGAAGGGGCTCAGAGCCGATCCCTGATGCAGTCCCACCTCCACTTTGAACTCCTCGGTCTGACCTACAGCACACTTCACCACTGTCTCGCGTCATTATGAACTGAAATTGATTGGTATTGTGCAGTAACAGATACAGTTCTACTGTTAAATACTGACGTGTTGCTTTATGAATCAAAGTCGTACTGTGTGAAAGCCTCGGTGTTACACGCCTGTTAGACCAAACTCGAGTATACCGAGTTCTCTGAATGTGGCTTGGAAATCGTTCAGATCTCCAGCTTTGTAGCGCTGTGTAGTAAACAGAGATTAGAGATAATCGACGCGGGAAGGTTATAATTCTGTGGCGTCCAGCGAACGCCTACCGCTCGCCATTTATCGCACGCGATCCGGGATTCCTAATTCAGCACGTCAGAGTGAGAATGAAAGTCATTTCAAAGCAACTCCGTTTCAGTCCAGTCTCGGTTTGACATTTCCTCCTTAACCACACGACCAGCATAAAACAGCAGAAGCTCAAGTATAAACAGAGCTGCTCTGGCTGTGTGAGTGTGTGTGTGTGTGTGTGTGTGTGTGTGTGTGTGTGTGTGTGTGTGATGTAGGGTGTAGATTAGCTAAAGCGCCGTCTGTTCATCCTCCATTACAGGATTGTGGTCCTGCTGCTGAAATCTCTCTCTGCTTCTCTCCTGCAGTTTTTCATTTACTCCGGTATTTTGGGGTAAAACTGAGAAGTGAAACAGGAAAGAAACAGATGATGAAACTAACTAACCAACCAACTAACTAACTAAATAAATAAATAAATATATATATGTAAGAACTGTTGGAGCTGAAGCACACTTTGTTTCTTCGTTTTTAATTTTTAACGCCGTGTCAAATGTTTTTTAAAGTTTATCTTCGATAAAAAAATCTAAAACTAAATCAGGCCTCACTTCTTTGAAAATCTTTTCTTATGAATCATTTGAATAAACTAAAAATAAATAAATAAATAAATAAAAAATAAAAGTCCTAGAGGAGTTGAAACCAGGCTGAAGCTCGGAGCTGTAGTTCTGTGGAAATGTCACGTGTTCTGGAGATTTGGATGAACAAACACAGAAAAATAAACACTGAATAAGACAAACTAGTTATTTATATAATAATCTAATCCGGGGGTCAGAATTTTACAGATTATTATTATTAGAAATATCGAAGACTGATTCTGTGCTAATATTCGGAAACATTTCTGAGAGTCGCGTTCAGACGAGCTGCGTTTAAATGAATAGTGTACGTGTTATTTTAGTCTTTTCACTCTCCTGACACGCTGCACTCCGTCTGTGCGCCAGCCTTCTGGATTCTCCAGATTAGTAAATACTTCTGAATGTGGGATCAGAGTTTTTGATTTGAGACGCAGATCATGACGGCGATCACGACGACAGCGTAAAGTTTTAAGAGAGACCCGGAGCTCGTCAGTGTGTTTAACGTCGCCGTGTGGGAACGTTTTACAGCTTTACCTGGAAACTAATAAAAACTTGGAAAATAATAATAATAATAATAATAATAATGTTAATAATGGGGGCGTCATTATCACTATCACACCACCCCGGCGTTGATTAGTTTCCTAAAACAACACAACACTTCCCACTAGACTGTAAATCAGTGTGAGGAAAATTCCTCTGGTGTTTAGTCACTTGCGTCACACATACGTACGTTACTGACATCAGAACATCCAGATGTTACAGTCGTCCTTTATTACACATCTGTTTAACGTTTCTGTCAATCAGCGATGGGGTGTTTTCAGTCCCACACACACCCCAGACGATGTTTTACTGCTTTTCGGATCACTTAATTAACCAAAAATATCAAATCTCGCTCTGAATGTGACTAACAGAAAGTGAAAGTGATTTTACACAGTCATGTAGACGTGTTCATGCGGGTTTCTGTCATATACATTAAAACAGAACTCTTGAAATCTCTCGTTTGGTGTATTATTATTATTATTATTATTATTCTCTTATGATTATTAATTAATAATAAAATGAGTGTTAGTCGATTTAAAATGCATCAGTGGCAGTAAAACCTTTATTATTATAACCTTTATCATGGGTTTATTATTTACGTTTCTCGTTTTATAAAGATCAGCTGAACCTGAATCCAGTTACAGCCGGTTTTATCAGTTTCGAGAGAACAGGTGATTTAATATCGATACCGTGATGAATCATGTCACTTTAAGTTTTCTGACGTCTTCAGGACAGAGGAGTTTACGCTTCTTCGCGGTTTCTCGGTTACATGACAAGCTGCGTTTTGCCTTTCTGTCTTATTAACTTCTAGAGAGAGAATAAAGAGAGGCTGGTACAGCTGCTATAACGTAAGCGAGAACGTTTATAACGTAAGCGAGAACGTTTATAGCTGCTATAACGTAAGAGAGAACGTTTATAGCTGCTATACCGTAAGCGAGAACGTTTATAACGTAAGCGAGAACGTTTATAACGTAAGCGAGAACGTTTATAGCTGCTATACTGTAAGAGAGAACGTTTATAGCTGCTATAACGTAAGCGAGAACGTTTATAACGTAAGCGAGAACGATTATAGCTGCTATAATGTAAGAGAGAACGTTTATAGCTGCTATAACGTAAGCGAGAACGTTTATAACGTAAGCGAGAACGTTTATAGCTGCTATAACGTAAGCGAGAACGTTTATACCGTCAGCGAGAACGTTTATAGCTGCTATAACGCAAGCGAGAACGTTTATAGCTGCTATAACGCAAGCGAGAACGTTTATAGCTGCTATAACGCAAGCGAGAACGTTTATAGCTGCTATAACGCAAGCGAGAACGTTTATACCGTAAGCGAGAACGTTTATAGCTGCTATAACGTAAGCGAGAATGTTTATAGCTGCTATAACGTAAGCGAGAACGATTATAGCTGCTATAATGTAAGAGAGAACGTTTATAGCTGCTATACCGTAAGCAAGAATGTTTATAGCTGCTATACCGTAAGCAAGAATGTTTATAGCTGCTATACCGTAAGCGAGAACGTTTATACCGTAAGCGAGAACGTTTATAGCTGCTATAACGCAAGCGAGAACGATTATAGCTGCTATAACGCAAGCGAGAACGTTTATAAACGAATAAAAAGTGTTATTCTTTAATGAATAAATATTGTAATCGTTGGTAAACTGCTGTGGCGTAAGAGGAATAAAGTACTCCGTGTCGTGCAGTTACAGGAAATTCATCAGCTTCGGTGTGGCACCAGTGACCCTGCTGTTGATTATTTTCCTCCGACAGCACGACCCGGAGTGGGTTGTTCCTATCACCTTACTGACTAGTGGAACACAGCCTACAGGGGAGGAAGTTTAAAAGTTTAAAGGTTTTGCTCAGTAATATTTAATAAAGTTATTAATAAAGATATGATTTCTCACAGAAACTAAACATCGTGATGTAATATTCGGTTTTTATTCATCAGAATTTAAATTAAATTAAATTACATATTAATCGAAACAGCAAAATCTGGACGAAAGCATATTTTATTATTAAAGTTTTAATTATTTATTATTTTATGACATCAGCACATTATTCTATTAACATTATTATTGATTCATCACACCACATTATTAACATTATTTATAAATATGTTCTATTATTTACTCTGTTTATATGTTTAATATATTTATATTAATCCATTAATATTAACATGCTAATGTTAGCATTACAATCAGTGATGCTAACTAGCTAACGCATATTTCCGTTTCCGGAAAAAACAACAACAATTTCTAAATAAATATTTATTAATTTATGAACTAAAGTTCATAATAATATATGAATTTACACATTTGTCAACATTTCAGGCTAGCTAGTTTAGCCTGCTAACAGAGCTAACACAGCTAAGCTAAGCTAGCGCAACCCGCAGCGAAGGATAACGATAATATTTTTCGACGTGTCTCCGTTTATAAACATTTATCACTTTAAAAAAAATAATTTTTATTCGTTCAAATTAAAATTGTAACGCAAATTTGTGTGATGATTTAAAGGTATCGCGACTCTGAATGGGCTGAATCCCAAACAACTCCGTGTTAAACATCAAGAGCACTAGATGCTGCGTGTAAACGCGTTCACTACGTTCACTACGTAGTGCACTTGTGTAGGGAGCGAGGTGTCATTCGGGACACAACCAACCACCGTCTTCCGTTTAGCGCAGTTCAGAGATAAAAACCGATAATTTCCACATTACCTTTCGCTTTGTCAGTCGGGAATAATTTCTCCGCTTTGTTCAGGAATTTTATGGCCTTTTCCTTGTCTCCTGCTTCGAGGGCCTTCGTCGCTATATTGATACATTTTTCCGCTTCGTCTCTGTTGCCTTCCATGGTTTTTCCCCCCCTCTCTCTGTAAGTTCGCGTTAATTTTTTTCCATACCTCTCTTCCATCAAACCACGCCCCCTACACACGAATTAATTCGTAGCTCGTGCTCACAAGCAGCGCTCCGATTGGACAGTTCCACTATGACTCAAATATTGACCAATCCCAATCCAGGAGGCGGGCTTTCCTAAAAAACGGGTGCGGTTACAAAAATAAACCGTTCGGCTCAGCTGATACTTGCGTTGCATAATCTGAGCATCAGTGTTAGCACTTTCGTCTCGTAGGATCGCCATAGCAATTTTGACAAGCCATTATTAATTAATAAAAGTGTGTAGATTCAAAAATAGATCCGTTTTAAAACAATACACAGTTGATATGTGTAATAATGACGACACGGAAATTTTAGGATATGACTCGAAAATGTCGAAAATCGTTAAATCAGGCGATATTTTTGCAGATAAACGTGTGTTCACTGCAATATTAATATTTCATAATCACATTAATCCCAAAGCGTTGCTATATATTAACTCATAATTGGTCATATAATTGTAATTATTATTAAAAGTCAAATAATAAACATTAAAAGGTAGAAAGCACATTATTCACTAAGCAATGGATAAACAGTATATTTGAAAGTATTTATAGGTATAATACTACCTATAACAATTTCCCTAATGCTTTTTTATTTATTTATTTATTTTTTTATTATATTGTTCCTAAATATATTTAATAATGCGAGTGCTGCTGTTAGTACACAATGATTTTGCACTACAGTATTCTGGATTGTCACTTATCTACATTTTATTTTATATAGTATATAAATCCGTACCTATATGACATATTTTATATGATACGGTCAATATATAGAGACTTATATATTAAATAAACGTATATTTTTCCATTATATACTGAGAATGCAGAGAATGTTAGCATTAGAGTTAGCTTCACTAATGATTTACATTAAAAATTAAATTAAATACTTCATATCTAAAGTTTAAATTAGTGTTTTTAAATCTTAAACCTTCGATGTGACCGCTTTATTCACTAAATTAGGCAATGTGTGACATTAAAGTAAAAGTTATTAACTATTATTACACAAAACACCAGCGATGACTCTGTCGCTATTTGATGACGTAGGGTGACGCGCCAGGAGGCGGAAGTAAACATGGCTGAAGGCGGCGGTACGAACGTATTGAACGAAAACGTGCCGGTTTATGAACATGTCGAAGTGAACTCCAAACCATTTCACCTCGGCAGCTTTAGAGAGTTATGGCTCAGCGTGCTGAAACCGGAAGATTACTCTTTTAACCAGACTTCCGGTGAAATAGAGGACGCGCGGTTTATAGAGGAGATGGGGATCACACCGGAAACGCTGGAGGAGCTTAAATCCATCTGCAGGTAAACTTCCGCTTTAGATTTCTTACCAGTACTCTAACTCACTAACTCCTAAACACCTCTCTATAGTGTAGCACACTAGTAACAGTGCACGTGTATAAAGAGTACAACTTCAGACTGAAATTTAGTGCACTACAGTGATTACAGATATTTCAGACCCTATGTAGTGCACATATCAGAGGAAGCAGATGAGGATGGGTTCCCTTCTGAGTCTGGTTCCTCTCAGGGATTCTTCCTCATGTCGTCTCAGGGAGTTTTTCCTCACCACCGTCACCTCTGGCTCACTCATTAGGGATAAATTGGGAAGTGGAAGCTCCCTTGAGGTTCACCCTATGTAGTGTAAATCCTAAAGAGAGCCATTTATAATCCAACTTCCTGCTTCCTGTACAGGTGCACGACACAGGGTATGAAACATTGCCTTCTCGAGCCTATATACTGCACTTTATCATAATCTACAGAATACTCGCTCCCTATTTAGTGCTTCTTACATTCGACAGGGACGTGTACAGTCAAGTTATGTTCTAAAAGAATGTCTTTAGTGCCCTAGGTAGTGCACTATTTGTAGGGAAAGATTTTGGATTGATTCAGCATTATATAGTTGTTAAGTTACTTCAGGACCCAGAATTATTTAAAGGAATGCAAATTAGGATGAAGTGCACTGCGCAAGTGAAAGAAGCCGATACTCCGTTCCCTATTTATCGTGCACTAATTAGGGCATATAAAAATGTCCAATAGGGAATCACTTAAGGTTTAAAGTTCTAGTGTAAATCCTAACGAGAACCATTTAGAATGTGCTTCTTACTCCCTATAGAAGTGCACTAGATCCTCATTTGGGATTCAGGTTACGTAAATAACGTCACTAGTTAGGGAGTAATAATGCTCACACTCTGTCTAGTGCCCTATACACTCAGTAGAGACTTAGTCTTGTTGGCTTTAGTGCCCTAGGTTTGTCCACTAGGGACCCATATATGATTGATTCAGTTCCCTACTCTCTAGAAGTGCACTACTCAGAGTATGATAATTTGAATAATTGGTCATGTAGTGAATTTTAGTCTGATTTAAATAATCTTGTGTCCTTTAATGTAAAAGGCACTAGATAGGGTGTAGAAGGAACTCGAAATAGTGCACTTGTAGAGAGAGTAGGACACTGAGTCAAGCCTAAATGATTCCTTTTTGGGCAAAATAGTGCACTATCTAGGGCACTAAAGACATTTTATAACAACAATAAGCTCTTATTGAATGTCTAAAGCAGTAGATAGAGTGTTAGTGAGCGTGCTGCTGACGTTATGTTAGAACTCTGAATCCTAAACTGGGATAAAGTGCACTACATCTGTTACAGAAGCCAATATTTAACACTATTTAGTGCACTTGTATGTAGGGAGCAGGAAGCTGGATTGTAAATGGTGCCTCCTTGTTGGATGTAAGCCACTTTTTATGCCCTAAGTAGTGCACGATATGTAGGGAAGCTTGAGCTGAATCCCAATTGACTCTCCTTTAATGAGAGATGTAGAAGCCTTTACTCCGCACTCTAGTGATGAAGGAGTGATTGAGGACTGAGCCGGAGGTAGTGTGTCACAGTGTGTGTGTGTGTGTGTGTGTGTGTGTGTGTGTGTTTCAGCCCTGATTCTCTTCGCTGTCACACTGAAGATGAAGCTCCTGATCCTGACGTGGTTCCTGCAGACCCTCAGCTCGCCACTTTAAAGTAAACACCCCTGGCACAGCGACAGCTTTTACACCGAGCCTGTAGATTATCGCTCGGAAAGATTTACACTAAAAGTGTCACAGTGTGAAATCTTCCTGATATGATAAGAGTCTATAAATATCACGATATTAATGGACCTTTTTAAAAACACACAAACCGGTGAAAAGTAAAGGAAATATTTATTATAAAATCCTTGGACAGAAACAAGAGTGTCTTTTCACTTCCTTGAGTGTGAATAACAAAAAAAACAAACAAAAACACAATAAAGCACAGATGTGGATTTATTACATCTGGACTCCACTGATGCCTCGATGATTCACGCGTGTCGTTTGAGCGCCAGATGTCTAAAGAAAACCGTTGCATAACGAAGATGATGATTGAACCAGAATGAACCGGAAAATCGGTTTAGATTGGAGTCTAATGAACAGATATCAGATGAATGTGATCAGATTGGATGTGAAAAAGATCAGATCTGAGCTGTTTACACGTACGCAGCGACGTCCGATCTGCCTCAGACGTCAGGGGTGAAAAGTCAGAATAGAATAAAAAGGACATTATTGCACTTATTGGTTAAAGAAAATATTTCTGTTTGTGACTTTTATCGATATTTAAATATTTAAAGGTGCATTAGGTGAGGTTAGGTCTCTAATAGTTAGCTCCGCCCCCTGGAGCTACCCTTAAACCTTAAACCTTTATATTTCATCATGTTTATATTTGATATCTTCCAGGTTATTTGTACAAATAAGAAATAAAAAAAATGGACTGTTGCACTTTTAAATGATGGATATTCAATAGTGCACTTGATGATACTTAAACATTACTTATAAATTATTAAACATGCTGAGATGTTAAATAAAAAAACAAGGTAAAATTCTTTACTTAAATGAGACAGTGCTTAAAACATCACCCCCCATTTCCGTACTCAGTGGTACAGTCCAGCTGTTTTCAACCACCAGCCTTAATTCTAATTAAATATTTCACAGATAACGCAGAATATTTTATCACTGCACTCTTTATTTTCCGTGCATTAATGTGTCGCGCCTGAGACTGGATTCAGACGCTTTTATTTCCGTTCTGTCCTCAGACTGAGGAAGAGGAGACTGGACTATAAGAAGACTCTCGTACGGGACAACGTGGGACGACACGACACGTACGCTAATGAGATGGTGAGTGATTTGATTTAAAACCCCCAGAATGATTAAAAACTCGAACACAAAGCAAATTAAACACCAAACTGAAGAAACCTAGAGGAGACTGACACCATGGAGCAGGTCTGCAGGCTGAGAGTTTCTTCACTGATGATCAGGCAGCTTTAATTCCTCTGGTTTGTCGCCCTCTAGTGGAAGAAACACGTATAACAGAACACACGTCCTCTACATACATGAGCTGTAAAATGAGTTTCAGACATAAAATCTCACTTTTTCTTTACATTTATTAAAGCTTAGAAATGCAAATCTAAAACATTTTACACATTTAAGCCTTGGCGCAGACAGATTTTCACTTTTGTTGTTGTGAATGAGGTTTAATTTCACTAGTTTGTCGCCCTCTAGTGGATAAAACACAGTGTAACATCACATGGGTCACCTACATGAGCTGTAAAATGAGCTTTCAGGTGTCACATGAGTTCCGTTTATTAATATTGACGTGGAAATATAATTATATTTAAAATATTAATGGTAATAATAACAATAATAATAAGTCTTATCATTTATTTGGTTTATTTTTGGTGTATATTATGAGGCCATTATTGTCCCATGATTATAAATTTGAGTTAACATTACTTTTCTTTATTTAATTATTGCTTTTTTTTTTTTAACTTCTTACACAGTAATGGTATTTTAAGCAAAAACTCAAAACTAAATAGATTTAATCTGACTTTTTTTTTTTTTTTTTTTTTTTACAATGAAGACCAATTTCAAGTACCCATAGACAGAAAACCTTTTAAACATTTAAAAGAAAATGCAAATAGTTTAAATGTCAGAGCAAAACTATTAACCTGTCTCATTATTATTATTATTATTATTATTATTATTATTATTATTATTATTACTACAATCAAACTACAACTTGTGCATAAAGCAGCAGTGAGAATAATAAAGTGCGTTAGAAAATTAGATCATTAGAGCAGTTGAAAGTATAAAGTTTAAAGTATATTAGAGTATAAACTCTGCTCCAAATCATGCTCTAGCTTTCTCCATAGTCCATCTATCTCTGATTTAAAAAAAAAAAAAAAAAAAAGGCTAAAAAACATTTTTTTCACTTAATGTGTACAAAACAATCAGCAGAGAATAACAACAAAAAAAAAAGCTTTTAATAACTATTGTGACGGTGTAAATCTTTGCAGTGAGGAAACAGAGTTTTGTTTTTTTAGGCTCCATCCATCTGATTAAAAAAAAAAAAAAAAGGCTAAAAACGTATATTTTTTTTCTAGCTTTTATTATTTGCATTACTTTTACATTTATATTATTCTAATTAGTGCACTTTTATTTGTATGGACTTTATATTATTTAAAACATTATATTATATTGTTAATATTTTTGTAATATTCAAAAAATATATATATATATTAATCTTTCTGTCTCTTGTTATTGATTGCATTATTATTATGTTCCTATTTTTTTGACAGCCTTTTGTTTCACTGTTTCTGTTTTTTATTTCACGCTGTAAAGAACTCCGAGCTGCAAATTAAATGTATGAAAAGTGCCATATAAGTAAATTATTATTGTTATTATTATTATTACATGGCGCACTTTAGTGGCACCTGGTGGTCAAACAGAGGAACTGCAGCTATTAACCTTCTGCGTGATTGTTTAAGTTTTATCTAATAATCTAATACACACTTTACCACCTCCACCTGACACACACGTCACCTTAGAGGTGTAGACTTACTGACCGTTGCGCTGAACAAAGTTTTGGCACCCCTCTGCCCTGTCGATTAAAATAAAGTCACGCACCACTGGTTTATTCCCTGCGTGTGTGTGTGTGTGTGTGTGTGGTGTTTGTAGGAGTGTGTGAGGGGTTTAAACTTTCTGTACTGTGTTGTAGGAAATGCTCTCTCTGGGCAGGAGAGCTGAAGACGCCTCAGACTCCGTTCCCGAGGGGGAAATCGTCCTCACCTTCAAAGTCATCTACCCTGTCCTGTTTGAGCGAGTGAGAGCCGAGAGTGACGTTATAACAGAAATAATAATAATAATAATAATAATGATGTTCATAAAGTGCTTTTTAAAAACAAAGCTTATAACAGAATACAAAATCCACAGTAAGATGAAAATGAGATAAAGATCAGTAAAGGATAAAGTTCAGAGGGTTTTAACCTGTACGAAGAATCGGAGTGAGCGGAAATAATTACAATTTAGATTTTTAGAAAATAGAAGAAATTAGTTTTTGTAAAAAATAAAAAAATAATTAAAAATAAGTCTCATAAATGATGATGATGATGATGATTTATAAACAATTCTCATAAATTCTTAAGACTCATACACTATTGATGAACAATGAAAACATTAAGTGTTTTTTTTTCTCCCCCGTGTGTGTGTGTGTGTGTGTGTGTGTGTGTGTGTGTGTGTGTGTGTGTTAGTTTAAACACGTGAGGGCGTATCAGACGCTGCATGTTCTGGGCTCGCAGAAGCTCACTGAGCTCAGAGACGCCATCTGCTGTGTGAGCGACCTGCAAGTGTTCGGAGAGTTCAGTAACACACCTGACATGGTGCCTCAGTTCATCAGCAAGGTCTCACACACACACACACACACACACACACACACACACACAATCAAAAACACAGCGTACTGCTCTCAGCCAATCAGGTTCTGTCAGAATTTTGAACCCTGTAGTTTATTAAGACAGATTTGGAGATGAAACCTTCGGAAAAAAACCTTTTTTTTTCTCCTGTGTGTTTTCAGGATCACTACAAATCCGCGTTCTTCTTCTTCGAGGGAATTTTCTACAACGACATGCGCTTCCCCGAGTGTCGCGACATCAGCGCGTAAGAACCACGCAGAGTCGTGTTTCCTGTTTATTTTCAATGTGTAACTCTGTGCTGTGGAGAGAATCTCACACACACACACACACACACACACACCTTTTACATCATTAATCGCGTCACTGACTTGCAGGACCTGAGTGAAGTGATGTACAATTCCCTGTAAAAATTTCCATTTGTCTTCCGGTATTTTGTATCGTTAAATGTCTTGTGTATAGATCTGTTTTATTTTACTTTGGTTTCCGCTTCAGTGGTTTTTAAATGTGCTTTATGAATAAGTAAATAAATAAATAAACTATGTACACGTGAACGCGTGTTGGTGTACAGGGTGACGCGTGAGTGGACCAAAACCAGAGACTTCCCCGAGTTTAAGAGGGCTAAGATGGAGGAGGCGACGTTCAGTGATCTGAGGGTGAAGGTGGGATTCCCTTACCTGTACTGCCATCAGGGAGACTGTGAACACGTCCTCATCCTCACAGACGTCAGGTCTCTGTCCTCCTTCTCACTCAGAGCTCGCTGAAGACACTGAGCTGCTGCGTAAACACTGTACAGCAGGCTTACACACACACACACACACACACACACACACACTCGGGATCGGCCCGATAAAGGCTCTAATCCGTAATCCGGCCCCCCAGATGAATCTGTGCTGTAACATAAAATAGATTTGTGGACTTTAATGGAAATGAAATATTTTTAAAAAAATTGAAATCTGTCATTCCACTAGGGGGCGAAATTCCAGAGGCCCCGAGCCACAAGCGCTATGTTTTTTATTTTGACTTAATATTTTGTTATTTTGACTTAGTAACTCGTTATTTCAAGATATTAAGTCAAAATAACGAGATCATATCTTGAAATAACGTTACTATCTCATTATTGTGACTTAGCAACATGTTATTTCAAGACATGATCTCATTACTTTGATTTAATATCTTGAAAAAACGAGTGCTAATGATTAAATATCTTTCCCCCTTTTTTTTTTTTATGATATTTAATTCTTCATTAGCAAACCGTAAGAACTAATTTAGAAGTTTCACAGCAACCATAAACCATCATTTGGAAAATGATTCTTTTTTGTAACGCGTTGCAGTGTGTTAGTGTCAGATATTAGACTAGAGTTTGTGTTAAAAAGAAAAAAAAAGACCGCAGCAAGGTTAACTGTTTATTTCAAAATGTAATCTGTTTATTACAGCTGTATCACAGTTATTTAAACATCGAGAGCTAAATCACAATATTCATCTATTTGTTGATTGTGTGTGTGTGTGTGTGTGTGTGTGATTCAGGCTGATCCATAAGGACGACTGCTTAGACAGGAAGTTGTATCCACTGCTGTCACACAAGCACAGGGTCGTGACCCGGAAGTGCTGCGTGTGTCACCTGTACATCAGCAGGTGAGACGTTCGACTGTGATCTCGCCTCACACACACACACACACACACACACACACACACACACACCATCATCCATCAATACGCATGAAGATCATGCTGCTAGCTTCTAAACTTCAGCCATTTGTTGTTTTACACGTCGTCTTTTCAAGCTACAGACTCGACGCCGCGAGAATAAACGCGTTCTTCTCTGTTCATACGTCTTTAAACAGCCAAAAACATTTGTGCCAGCTTTAAAAAAAAACAAAAACAAAACAAAACAAGCCGTGTAATCAGTTTGCTGATCACATCAGAGACGATTGTCCCTTTGTTGATGAGCTCTTTTCAGCTAAATAATGTTTGAGATTGGATAAAGCGCTACAGAGGCTCCGCTGCACACGCTGCCATTATTCAGTCTCGGAGTCGTGCTGCTCACGCTGCAGTGCAGTCAGAAGGAGGTGATGATGAAGGTGCTTGTGAGAAAATAAAGCGAGTTCCATATTTAGCTAGCTAGCTAAGAGAGTGTATAATCGCAGATCTTGAACGCTATTGGCTGTTGAAGTTTCCCCGCTCGAAACCCTGTAAAATCCCGTCCCGAATCGTCTTTAAGCATTTTTACACCGTGTTTATCTGTTCCCTCAGGTGGATAACGACGAACGACGCCTTTGCTCCGATGGACCCGTGTCTGTACTGTGATCAGTGTTTCCGTCTGCTGCATTACGACCAACGCGGCAACAAGCTGGGCGACTTCCAGGCGTACGCTTACGTCGACCCCGGAGCGTTTAACTGAGCGCGCTCCACACGCCACACGCCAAACCTGCTGCTTTCTCTTCTTACGGTGTATTCTTTTGTATAAACTTTTGTACGTTTATTTTCCTCGGTGTTTACTTGTAGCCAGGAATCTTTTTGTTTTTGACAAAATGATCATTTGTTGATGTTCAACATTTAGAAAGTTATTTTAATTTAAAAGCTAAAGCAGTGCTGTAAATAACATCTTCCTGTTCACGTCTCTAAAATAAAGTTTGGTTGCGTATCACGAGTCTGTGTCGTGTTCATCTCATTTAAATGTCATGCGCCTTCAGGTGTCAGAAAACGAGGTGGTAAATTTCAGCTCTAGACGCGTGGCGAGGGGAAAAAACAGCAGCAATCGCGGTTAACCGTGTGGTTTCCTGTGTGTTTTACCCAGAATGCACTAGTGTGTCAAACAAACCGGGCCAAAAATAAGCCTAATCATTTTCGACAGAATAACCTGAGTTAACCTCAGTCGTGTTTCATAAAGGCATTAAAAAAAAAACGTTTCATTAATTGTTCCAGCTTTCTTAAAATATCCCAAAGCAGGAACTTTCCCAGTGAAAGTGATCTGAACTGAAGAAACAGATTATTTAATGCTCGATAAATTCTCTGTAGACTTTACTGTAACCTCATGACATTAGCCTCTGCAACTAAGCTTTAACACTAAGGGCCTAAATAACAATTGTGTGGTTCTTTATCAACTTCTGTATACAAGCAAATAACCTCAGGTGACAAAAAATACAACACATTTCCATATGTAGTCATTTTTTTTTCTCAAAAAAGTAAACCAACTTTCAGAAACCAGGTGGGAAAAATAAGCACACCCTTTAATTCAGTAACATGTAGAAGCATCTTCAGCGACAATAACTTGAAGTAAACGTTTTCTGGAGGTGTTTATGAGTGTTTCACGTCGTTTTGGAGAAATTTTAACCTACTCTTCTTTACAACTTTGCTTCAGTTCACTGGTGTTTCTCTTAAGATCCCACCACAACATCTCAGTGGGGTTGAGGTCCGGACTTTGACTTGTCCGTTCCAACACCTTGATTTATTTCTTCTTTAGCCAATCAGATGTTGATGTGCTGGGGTGTTTGGGATCACCGTCCTGTTGCAGACCCAAGTTCCACCCCGTTTAAGCTGAAGGACAGATGACCTCACATTTGTCTCAAGAATATTCTGGTATAAAGTGGAGTTCATCATTGTCCCAGTGACTGCAAGTGTCCCAGATCCTGTGGCTGCAGAACCCCGAATCATCACCCCGTCACCACCATGTGTCTCCACCATGTGTCACAGCAGGTATGAGGTGTTTGTGGTCATACGCTGTTTGGTTTTTGCCAAATATGGCACTGTGAATGATGACCAAACATCTCCACCTTGGTCTCATAAGTCCAAAGGATATTGTTAAAGAACTTTTATTGATTTTTGTTCAGATACAATTTTGCAAACCTCATGCACCATATTCTTTTTTTTTTTTTTCCCCAAGCCACCCTTCCCTGAAAGCCATACTTGTTCAGTCTTTTTTCTGATTGTGCTTTCATGAACATAGCCTGTAGGTCACATGATATAGCTCTTGGGGTTTTTCTTTACATCTCTGAGCATTAAATTGTGACCTTGGACTGGATTTACTGGGACGCTCACTCCTGGGAAGATTGGTAACTGTCTCGAAGGCTCTCTATTTGCAAACGGTCCTTCTCACTGTAGCATGCTGAATTTCTAACTGTTAGGAGATGGCCTTATAACCCTTCCCACATTGATTAGCATCAACAATTGTTTCTCTGATGTCACAGCCGATGTCCTTTCCTCTTGGCATGATGTAGACACACACCTGAGTGCTCCAGAAAACAAAATTGCCAAATGTTCTGCTTTTATAGAGGAAGTCACACTTCCTGATGATGAACTAATCCTGTGTATTTCATTAGTAACACCTGGCCACTAATTACTCAAGTTAATGATTGTTGAAGGAGGAAGAGTTTGCTTATTTTTTCCCACTTTTTGGGAAAAAATGACTACATATTGAAGTCTGTGGATTTTTTTTTTATTGCCTGAGGTTATTTGTTTGCTTTATAGAAGTTGGTAAAGAACAGACTGCTATCGTACATCACTTCAGCTTCCCCATAATGGATTAGTAATCTCATTTTTAAAAGGTTTCTTTGCTGCGTTTTGTTGCAAGAGTTGAGTGTTTAGCACAGAATTTTAGCAAATACAAAAAATACAAATCCTGGCTAACTAGCATCCATGCTACTAACACAAGGGCATTAAGGACGTTCTAATAGTTTACTTTCAATCTATAATTTGTGTAACAGTGTTGTACTTTCAGTGACATCATCGTCGTCACAATATCACCGAAAATAAAGAAAAAAAGAATTAAACAGAGAAAACTTTTCTTCTTCCTGTGATCTTCAGGAAATTCAGATGATGTAACTTCCTGCTGAACTTGTGGAATGTTCCATATATTTCACAGGGGTGAATGTTTTCAGGGAACAGCGTTGAGCTTGAACTGAAATGTACATCATCTGTGATGGACGACTCGTGGAGAAGAACGTTTCAAGCACGTGATGTAAAACGTTCAGGCGTTAAAGCAAAAATAATCGATTTATGACGTGTTTTAACGATGATATTAAAGTTAAAGTGGAGTTACAGTGAGCTGGACCGAGCAGAATGCGGTTCTCTAAGTGGTGGAGATTTTATAAAAATTTTTTAAGTGATTTATCTGAAATGTTTGAGTTATTGTGCTTAAAATAAATGTTAAATAAATAAGTGAACGTCACCACAGCAATCGGTTTATTATTAGCGGAGCGTCCGCTGTACGAGTCCCTGTGAATGAGCTGTTGCTATAGAAACGATAACGTACTGGAACAAGCGCATTAATATAAACCAAAGAAATCAACATCTCCTGATCAATCAGAATTCAGCAATTAGAATAAACATTAGAATGTACTTCTGTAGTTAATCATGCAGCTCGCTCTTTCTTTCTTTTTTTTTTTTAACTGTATATTATTTGTATCTTTATATTTTTTAATGTACCTGGTAAAAAATAAAGGAGACAGAGACGGTGAAGTTGAAGCAAGCACTACTTTAATAAAGGCCTTAAAGTTTTAGTTTTTAGAACAGACACAAAAATACAGTACTCTTATTTACACTGAAGCCACGAGAGGCTTTAAAACGCGCAGACGGACAAGAGAAAGAAAAAAGTAGTTGTTCTGTATAAAAAAATAAACCTCTATGTTCATACAGAAAGGACACACACACACGGACACAGACACACACACACACGGAAAGTAAAACTGCACTAGTGACAGCTAACGGCTGCTAATCTCCCGCTCGCTAACACTCCGTGATCCAGACAGGTTAAAGCAGGAAGAGGCTGAGGAATGCTGTAAACCACAGGGATTCTCCACACCAGTGTGTGTGTGTGTGTGTGTGGGAAAGAATGTACTGTTTCTATAGCAGCTAAGAGAAATTCTGGCGATGCTCATTTAAAAAAAACAAAAAAACAAAAAAAAACATCGGTCAAATCAGAGCGAGGATAATCGTAAATTTCCTCTATGAGACAGTTAAAGAAATGCTGAAACGCTGTGGATCAGGAGGCGGAGCTAAAACTAGGACTAAAACTTCCGAACGTAAATGATCAGCAAAAATCCGGAATTCTGACCGGAATCACTAAAACAAGGGAAGAGTCCTGACGAGGACAAAACTGTAAAGAGTAAAGGACACTCCTTTAGTGCCGACGACACACACACACACACACACACACACACCCCACAGTGGTGCATCATCATCATCAGGCTGATTCTTCTGCTGGATTCGTCACACTGTCAACACACACACACACACACACCTAATGTCAGAACATTTTCATAACTGATGAAGGTTAACAGTAAGTATATAAAGTAATAAAACACTGTGTGTGTGGTGACGTTTTAGGAAAATAATCAACGACAGGATGGCGTGACGAAGCGGAGGGACTCTTACCACCCCGAGGTGTTTTATTCCTCTTTTACCACAGCAAATTGTTAATGATTACATTTTTTTAGTTATTAAAAATTTCCTACTTTTTATCCATTTATTTAGTTATGGAAACAAGTTAGTTCCTGTTGTCACTTACGTTATGGCAGCTCTAAACAGTCGTTCCCTCACAGGCGTCTCTTTATTCTCTCTCTTCAAGTCAATAAAAAAAAAAAAAGCAGCTTGTCGTCTTTTGTTACCGAGAAACAGCAGAGAAGCGTAAACTCCTCTGTCCTGAAGACGTCGGAAAACTGAAACTTACAGCTTTACCTCCGACACTGGAGACTCCTTCCATAAATGTTACATAAACATCTCCTTACTTTAAAAAAAACATCACATTATCCACAATTTTTAATGGGTTTATCATCGGTGGAGCGTCCGCCGTACACGTCCCTGTGAACGAGCTGTTGCTATAGAAACCGCAACGTATTAGAATGAGCACATTAATATGAACCTGTGATTTGCAGCTCGTTTGTCTCTTGTTACGGATTTTCGAGTAACATCAGGATATTAAATAATTCGTCGTGTCCTATTCATGTCTGTTTTCCTCATATGTACACAAAATGGCGTCCTGTGAGTGAGCAGCGCCCCCTAGTGGGCTTTCTTACAGAACATTAAAAAAAAAAAAAAAAAAAAAGGAAACACACTTTCTAATCTCTAATAAAAGCTTAATAAAGCTCAGGCAATTTTATCAGACAAACTATTTATCAGTCAGACCACAGTATAGAGAGAGTGTGTGTGTATTAGTGTGTGTGTGTGTGTGTGAAAGAGAGTCACCTGTTCTGCTCTGCTGCTGCAGTTTCCTCGGTCCTTTCCCTCTCAGTGGTTTTATCTTCAGGGCTCGAGTCTCCGTTCACAGTTCTGTTATCTACACACACACACACACACACACACACACACACACACACACACACACACACACACACACACACACACGGCATGCGTACAGGTTAGTGATAAAAGTCAAAGCTGCTCCAGGAGCAGACCTGACAACTGGAGTGTGTACGGTATATATACTGGGTTTTAGTAAAAATGTAGACACTATAAATGTTTACACACACTCACACACACTCACACACACTCACTCTTCCTGTTTTGGAAAAATGTGTTAAAAAGATTAATAAGAAAGTGTGTAAAATTTTCAAGCGTCTACATTTTAACTAAAACAGATGAGCAGCAGCTTTTTCATAAGCCATAAAACCCTGTGTATACACACACACACACACACTCCAGTTTCTATGGCGACAGGACTTGACCACGCTGTTCGGAGAGAGAAACAGCGTATTTAATCCCTTTCTAATGATCAATAATGCTAAAATTATTAGTAAAGTGTTACAGCTGACACGTCACTGCAGGACTGATTATTGTTTTGCAGTTAAATATTTTCAGCTGTTTTTTTCCTCCATCACTAATAAATCTGCGTAACCGACGTTAGCTATGTACATGGATGATGTTAGCCATACAGGCCAACAGATGTTATTTCACATTAATGAACTCGAATCATAAAAAAAGCGAGGACGCCACGTTGAGCGGAAAAATCAATATGTATATTTAATATTTATTTATAATTGATCCTGTATTGGGGTTTAGTTCAGAATTCAATGTGCTGGAAATCAAATATTCAAGTTTCAAACTTAGTCCATAATTTGGTTTAACCAAACAGATTCTTCATATTGTAAATGAAGTGAGATGAAGTGAGATGAAGTGAAGGGGGCGGGGCTTCCAGGGGGTCAGTTATTATCAGAGTATGAAACACCTGCGCAACTGTCAATCATTCCAGATTCACAGTATTTTTGACTGTCACTCATACTAGTCTGATGTTAGAAAACAGAGCTCCTGGTCATGCAGGAGGAGGTGTAGGTGATGTATAGGTGAGGTGTAGGTGATGTGCAGGAGGAGGTGTAGGTGAGGTGTAGGTGATGTGCAGGAGGAGGTGTAGGTGAGGTGTAGATGATGTGCAGGAGGAGGTGTAGGTGAGGTGTAGATGATGTGCAGGTGATGTGTAGATGATATGCAGGAGGAGGTGTAGGTGAGGTACGGGTGAGGTATGGGTGAGGTGTAGGTGATGTGCAGGAGGAGGTGTAGGTGAGGTGTAGGTGATGTGCAGGAGGACGTGTAGGTGAGGTACGGGTGAGGTATGGGTGAGGTGTAGGTGATGTGCAGGAGGAGGTGTAGGTGAGGTGTAGATGAGGTGCAGGAGGAGGTGTAGGTGAGGTGTAGATGAGGTGCAGGAGGAGGTGTAGGTGAGGTGCAGGTTATGTGCAGGAGGAGGTGTAGATGAGGTGCAGGAGGAGGTGTAGGTGATGTATAGGTGAGGTGTAGATGATGTGCAGGAGGAGGTGTAGATGAGATGTAGATGAGGTGCAGAAGGAGGTGTAGATGAGGTGTAGATGAGGTGCAGAAGGAGGTGTAGGTGAGGTGTAGGTGATGTGCA
>CM075005.1:1171427-1200333 GCA_037576675.1 Pangasius sanitwongsei | reverse complement strand
CTTTAATGAGACCGACTGACACAGAGGCCACGCCTACTTTACTGAGACCGACTGACACAGAGGCCACGCCTACTTTAATGAGACCGACTGACACAGAGGCCACGCCTACTTTAATGAGAGCGACTGACACAGAGGCCACGCCTAGTTTAGTGAGACCGACTGACACAGAGGCCACGCCTACTTTAATGAGACCGACTGACACAGAGGCCACGCCTACTTTACTGAGACCGACTGACACAGAGGCCACGCCTACTTTAATGAGACCGACTGACACAGAGGCCACGCCTACTTTATTGAGACCGACTGACACAGAGGCCACGCCTACTTTATTGAGACCGACTGACACAGAGGCCACGCCTACTTTAGTGAGACTGACAGAGGCCACGCCTACTTTAGTGAGACTGACACAGAGGCCACACCTACTCTATGAGACCGACGGACACAGAGGCCACGCCTACTTTAGTGAGACTGACACAGAGGCCACACCTACTTTATGAGACTGACACAGAGGCCACACCTACTTTATGAGACTGCCTGGGGACGGAGACTGAAGAGTGCTGTGTGGTGTGTACCACACACACACACACACACACACACACAGACACTTCACACATATAAAACATGTTGTCTTAATGCATTTTTAAAATGTTTGCAGAAAAAGTGTGTGTGTGTGTGTGTGTGTGTGTGTGTGTATGTGTGTGTGTGTGTGTGTGTGAGAGAGACTCTCTGAGGACACACAGTCTTTTCTGCACGACCTGTAGCCGCTGCTGGCAGAAGACAGTGTTTTAATAACACAACTCAGGGGCATGATGCACCATCTCCCACCGAAACCGTGCTGTGCTGTGACCTTTGACCCCTGCCCCAAACACACACACACAGACACACACACACACACATACACGCACACTAATGAGCAGGTAGAGGCCCAGCGGCTCAGTGCAGCTGCTCTCGGCTGATGACATTCGTCCTCATCAGCATCTGAGTGTGCAGAAAAACACACACACACACACACACACACATGCACACACACACCAAAATCCCTGGCTGTCTCTGGTTACACAAACACTCATACACACACTAATAAATGCACTTACTCTCATGAACACACACTCAACATGCCCACGGATAAAAGTCTCTCTTTCAAACACACACACACACACACACACACTACACAGCGATATACAACACACACTCAGCATGCTCTTACTAAACCACACTAAAATTATAAACACACACTGTAACTCACACCATCAGCTCCAAAAGTATTGGTACCCCATTACACCTATAATAATATATCAATAAAAATTAATCTATAAAATTAACACACTTTCTGCAATTAGTGATAGTTTGGGCTTGAAATATTATAATGCTGTACAGTTTTATTTTAACACAGCATTCTTTTTTTTTTACAACAATATTTTAAGGAGCTTTACTCCCTGTTTCAAAATTATTGGCACCCCCACTATAAATATTTCATGCAGAACATTTCAAAAAAAATTTCGTGCGTTTGTAAACACGGACGTCCTCTTCGATGTACACCAGAGATGTATGTTGATGTGAATGCATGTTTGAGGTCTTGTTGAACGATACATCTACGGAGAAGTCATAACCTCCTGGCAGAGGCAACCTAAAAGGGTGAAATTGTACACGAGTGACTTCATGACGTCGTCGATCTTCACAAGATATGAGAATCAGAACCAAAGCATCGCTGATCACATCCACGTCATACACTGAGGGATCAGCACCACTTTATCACCCAAGTGATGATGCTGTCAAAGAGTTTGTTGTTTTTTTTTTTTAAATCTCAGCTGAACTGATTCCACGTGGAGCTCCAGTGAAGCCTGGTGAAGTTCAGGACAAAGTGGTGAAGTTTTGTTGGTTTTCTCTTGGACGAGCTTCTAATAGTCTGATAGTTTTAAAGTTTGACGACTGCAAGAATCAGTTCAACTGTGAACCTGTGATCTTTGTGTTTTTTTCCCCTCTTTCACCATCCTTCTCACTCTACAGGTGGGTGTCGGATCATGGAGTTAATTTTTTACCTCTCTGATTGTGCTTAACCATATTTTTATTCATTATATACAAGTTAATTCCAGTCGACTAATCTGATTGGACGAGCAGCATTCTGAGAGAGCTGTTATTTAGTGTAACAGCACTGGGACATGTCACTGTGTGTATCACTCCACTCGTCTGTCTTCGCTACTTAAAATGTCCAATTCTGGAAATATGTCGTTACACTGAAACCGTTACTACACTTACTGCGGGCTGTCTGTCAATCTGTGCGTTACCATGGCAACACAGAATGCTCTATCCAGCGGTGGCTTCTTTGGGAACTAATTTCCTTGAGGGAGCAAAAATTAACAAAATATTTGGTCATATTGTGTCTGAAGTGTGTAAAAGCAATGTCACACTCGCACTCGTGTTGTTGTACTGAACATCACCCACAACATTGTGACTACAGCCGAAGCACAGCCGTGCCGATATTCAGTAAAATAGCACTCGTGCAAAAAAACTTAAATATCTGTTACGTCAGTGTCAGTGTGCGGCACGGGTCACGGGTCAGAGTGTACTGAGCGCTGCTTTCATGTATTCCTGTTTCTGTCCTCTCCTGTCATTGGTCGACTATCCTAATGTGTTCACCTGTTCTGTGTCACACCTTGATTAGTTCTGTTGTTTCGGTTCCTCATTGCGAAGTCGTATCATGCTTTTCGTCCATGTTAAGTCTGTCTTTTCTGCTTTTTTTCCCTGCTCATGTTTTCCTTTTCATTTTATGGCTTGTCCTTGTGTCATGTTGCTCGCACGTGTTCTGTATTCTGATCGCCCAAAATAAAACACACGTTGAGTTTCTACACTTGCCTACAATGTTACACTAAATTATATAAATTTATGAAAAACATGCCACTATGATTTTTCTTTCATTCATAATAATAATAATAATAAATTTTTTTTTGAAATAATGAAGGTCATGTGAGAATGAAGCAGTTTTATCCATTGTTTGTAATAATTTTGTACAGTCTTATTCTTTTGAAGGGTGCCAATAATTTTTTTGTAAAGTATTGTATGCCCTTACACAGACAGACAGACACACACACACACACAGGTCACAACCTCCTACACACTCTAAGAACAGACGTAAATACCCCCCCCCCCACACACACAATTATACACACACTCATACACACTCTGTATGTGTGAATAGCACAGCATTAATAATTCAGCAGCATTAATTATGAGTGTGTCCATGTCTCAGTGTGGTGCCATAGCTGAGGGTGTGTGTGTGTGTGTGTGTGTGTGTGTGTGTGTAAATGTGACCAGCGGCCAGCAGTGCCAGTGCCGTGCCACAGGGAGCTCATTAACACCGACACAATTACAGCTACGCTGATGAAGCAGTCACCGGAGCCTCAGTGGGGGCAAAACACACTGCTCCGGGGGCACACACACACACACACACACACACACATCGTACACACACACACGCTCACCACACATATACACAGAGGCAAGAATTCAGCCTCTGTGTGAGCTTTTCCTCGCTGACAGGATTCAGGGCACACGCGCACACACACACACACACACACACACACAGACACACACACACACACATTGCCACCTCAACAGGCCTGTAATTAAGTTAATGCACAGATCTGGTGCTAATTAGCCTGGTGAGCTTTTCCCACTCTGGCTGAAGTGTGTTCTTGAAGCACACCTCATCTCTCCTAAGCGCTAACGTCATTTGCTCACACACACACACACACACCGCCACAACCTCACACAGGAGCTGACACCGAGTCCTTTTGCGAACTGAGGATCTTCCGAGCATTTATTATAACTCTGTTCACAATACCCCGTGAGTTAGTTAATAATCAGCCGTACTTAATTAGCAACCTAATAATGGAAAAGGTTCTCTGTGGACTTATACGTTTCTCCAAAAGAGCTACGGCACACTTTCTCACTTTGAATAGTGACCAACAAAAACATTTAATAATGTCAAAAATACATCACACACATCTTCTTTCCAAAAAGTAAAAAAAAGTATAAATTAGCAAGACCAACAGAATACATAACATTATGGTTCTAAGAACATTGGAGCAGTTCCTGGTATTCAGAGTCAGTGAGGAAAGTTCCTGGTGTTCAGAGTCGGTGAGGAAGGTTCCTGGTATTCAGAGTCGGTGAAGAAAGTTCCTGGTATTCAGAGTCGGTGAGGAAGGTTCCTGGTATTCAGAGTCGGTGAGGAAATTTCCTGGTATCCAGAGTCAGTGAGGAAAGTTCCTGATGTTCAGAGTCAGTGAGGAAAGTTCCTGGTGTTCAGAGTCAGTGAGGAAAGTTCCTGGTGTTCAGAGTCAGTGAGGAAAGTTCCTGGTGTTCAGAGTCGGTGAGGAAAGATCCTGGTGTTCAGAGTCGGTGAGGAAAGTTCCTGGTGTTCAGAGTCAGTGAGGAAAGTTCCTGGTATTCAGAGTCAGTGAGGAAAGTTCCTGGTGTTCAGAGTCAGTGAGGAAAGTTCCATAATGAAGCCACGAGACACTAAATCGAGGTGATGAAATCGTAATGTGTGTGTGCGCGGTGTAGAAGATTTTATCACACTTTTTTGATTTCTTGGAGTAATAAAATAATGTAGTGCTCATCTGCTACACTTACAGAGAAACTTTAAGTTCATTCATCATTTTGTCCGTAAATAATTTTGGGTTCCTCGCGGGTTCTTTGGATAGTTATGTGTAGGGAAACCCTCTGTGGTAGGATTCTGCTTAGAACATGAGGAAGGTTCCTGGAGAAGAACAAGATGAAGAACCGTTAACAGTGATAACGGAACCATTAATGGAACCTTTTTTCAAATGTGGTACTATTTCATCTTCAAGTCTGTGGTTCTTTGCTGCTTGTCATTGAGTGGACATGTTAGAGAAGTCGAAAGTAGACTGCACGCACACACACACACACGCACACATGCACACACACACACACACACACAAAGGATGCATGATGGCTTCTTTGGACTTGGCTGTAGAGAGCTTTCTGGCTCAGAGGCCTTCTGCTTCCTCAGACAGTAGTATATGTGTATATGTGTGTGTGTGTGTGTGTGTATGTGTGTGTGTGTGTATGTGTGTGTGTGTGTGTGTGTATGTGTGTGTGTGGGGGGATGGGGTGCTGCTACTGCTGCTGCTGGCAGATGCATTGTGGGTATCGCTGTCTTTTGATGCACTGCAGTTCCTGTCTATGGACTCCTGACATGTGCACCTTGCCATCAATAATTGAGGCTGAACTCACAGTCGGAGCCCAGAAAGAACGACTAAAACTCTCTCTCTCTCTCTCTCTCTCTCTCTCTCTCTCTCACATTCCCTCTCCATCACTCCTTCAGCCTCTCCATCTCTTCCCATTTCTCTTTCTTCTCTTGCTAGACCACTGCGAGTCCTTGACGATGTACGATCTTTGAGAGAAGTTTGCGCCTCTCCACCACTTTACTCTGTTGTTTTGAAACACACACACACACACACACACACATAGATCCAGAGATGCACATGTGTATGTGTATGCGTATGTGTATGCGTATGTGTGTGTGTGTGTGTGTGTGTAGTAGTCAGGGAGGGCAGATAATGTGTGTATTGTTTGGTATTGATTAATAAGTCCAGCTCACTTATTAAAAATGGATGGAGGTTCAAAAGCAGAGGTTAAGGCAGCCAGTCTGTTTTTTTTCCCTTCGATCTGCGTTTAATTGAAATAAACAAAGACAGCGCGGCTCCGGGAGCGAGAAAACGTGTGGCGCAGGGGAGCCCAGCGGTGTCACCGCTAACGCTAATGCTGTTAGCATCATCCAAACTCCATCTAACAGCCTAACAGGCACGTCCTACTTTAGAGGCCACTCCGGATCAATAATGTCAATAATGCTGCTTTTTTTCCCCAAACCAAAAATCTCCATGTGTGTGCGTGTGCGTGTGTGTGTGAGAGAGACAGAAATATAGTTTGAGAAGTAAATACTATGAAGTTTTCCTCTCTTTCTCGCTCTAACTCGCATTGTTATCATCTGCAGCTGATAAACAAGCCGGGTTGCCAGATTGAACTCCGATATGAGAAACGGATCCGCGGGAATCAGCTGGGAATAAAACCAGGAAGGAGAGTGAAATGAAAACTGTGGCCCCCGGAGCAGAAACACTGCGTCCCTTGATGAATGAACCCTGAACCTTCACTCCACTTTTCCTTCCTTTTATATATATATATATATATATATATATTTCCCCTCTCTGAACCGTTCCTGGATTTTTCCTGAACTGTTTTATATATATATATATATATATCACATCTGTGTTATTATTGGTATGAAAAATATTCGCTAAATCAGTGATCCGGGGAATTCCAGGGGTCCGATATTTAATTATTTTATTTTTTATTTACAGTAGTGGAAATCAAAATTTTACAAAATTTAAAATTTATTATTACGTTCCTGCTATTATTATGAAGATTATTAACTGGTCACTTTAATTGAATGGGTTTAATCCAAATAAAAATAAAATGAATCTGAAATAAATCAAATAAAATATGAATTAAAAAATATTAAGAATAAATAAATAATACATAAATACTAGAGATAGAACAATAGCAGTTTTTCTTTTATTATGAAACCCTGAGTATCAGCTGAAACCGATACTCACTCCATATTACTGTCTTTAAAAACTACTAATATTTATTTATTTATTTATTTATTTATTTATTTATTTATTTATTTATTTATTTATTTCCAGAAGCAGTTCACAACTCTTTAAACTCTTTTATAAAAATCACTGACACTGTGAATATAATAAATAGAATAAAACATAAAGTATAAATATAATCAAAATCAGTCCTAATGAAAGAAGTCTCTTTATATGTAAACATTTCCAGTTCAAAAAATAAATCATTTTCCAGATCAAATTTTTTGTCTTTGCTGGATTTTACAGGATCCGATTTCTGATATCTTTTCTCCGATATCCGATCCGATTGTTGCTGGTATACTGATATACCAGGTATCCGATCTGTGCCATCTCTAATAGACACTAATTAATTAATTAATTTACATAAATGTAAATAAATAATAATCATTCAAATAAAGAATAAAAAATGGTCAACTTGACGGTTTCAATGACCAGTTAAATAAACAGGTTCTCTCAGTGCAAAGTTCAGGAATAAAGGGCCTAAATAATGTCCTGAATATTTAAATATTATGTTCATTTTTTTATTCATGTTTTTATACTTATACATCCTTATATATAGATACATATTTCTTTTTTAAATGTATTTTTAATTTATGTTTTAACACCCTTCTGCTGCTGTATTGTCTTTGGTCATGTCTTATATCGTCTCTTGCCTTGAAATGATCGTGTCCTATTTTCCGTACTCTTCTCTAAATACTGTAACGAACACTATTTATAGTATTTGCTAAAAATTAATTAAATTAAAATTTATGAACACCTGAATTCATTAATATACTAATGTTTATTTCATCCAGAAGTGCACTACCATTTATGAATGAGGCTGAATGCTGGGTGCCAATATTTATACTCGCCATTTTAGCCTCAGTGAAATCTGTTAGTACCTGATTTTTGTTGCATTAAATATTTAATATGAGTGATGGTTTATTAATGCTGAGGTTTTATTATACGGTTTATTATAATGTTAAGTAATGCAGTGGATTATTAGCCTGAGATTATTTATTATTTTTATTATTTTTATTTTTAATCTCGCACACACGTTGTTTACGTGGTTTAATTTGTTATAAACGAGACCTCGGCCTCCGCAGATTTATTCCCTGTACAAATAAAGCAGCGATGGAACAAATCATTCAGGCTCATTTTATTTATTTTTATGTTTTAATGGCGGCGGTTCCACATGGAGTTGCCGCTTTATTAGGTATAGAGATGTAATAAAGCAGCGGCGCAGAGAACGATAAGTGTGAAAACGTGTGTGTGTGTGTGTGTGTGTGTGTTTACCTGCAACGTGAATACTGTGGATCTCATTCTGTACATTCATGTGAAGTCTTTACTAATGAACACAGAAGACTTCTTAGGTAAGTATTTTATTTATTTTCATAGTTAAAGGTTCTTCACGTCCTAAAAGGTTCTGTTTAGAACCTCATCTGATACGGAAACGTCATTTGTAGCGTTCTAAAGAGAACCTTTAAGGATTCCTGCAGCTGTAAGGGTTCTCGAGTTAGGCATCGTTTATTAGGAGTGATGTGGAGAACAGAAGGATCCAGATGGAAGAAGAGAGGGATTACAAGAAGAAGGAGAGGAGGAGAGGCAGATTAGGCAAGAAGAGACGGAGAAGAGAAAAGAAGAGATGGTTCAGGAGAAAGGGAAGAATAGAGGAGGAGAAGAGAGTGGTGCAGATTGAATGAAATGAAATAAATAGAGTGAGGAGAAGCAGAACGGTCAGATGTAAAGAGGACAAAAGAAAAAAACAGAATAAGAGAGAAGAGCAAAGAAAAGAAGAGAGAGGAAAAAAGAAGGAAAGAAGGAAGGGAAAAGGAAATAAAAGGAACAGGGATGAGAGGGGGAAAAGGAGTGCTGTTAGGAAAGATGAATGAAGGAAAGGAAAGAAGAGAAGAAGAAGAATAGGAAGAACAAGAAAGACAGAAAGGAAAGAAGAAAAACATAGAGGGTATCTCAAAATCTCAACAAGTTCAAATCTAAGAACAAAATCAAATCTAAAAATAAAAAAAAATTCAACATTCAAATAAAAAATCTCAAAAGTTAAAAAAAAACAAATATTAAATCAAAATCTCAAAAAGTAAAGTCTAAAAAACTGATAAAAACAAATATTAAATTCAAGTCTAATTTTTTTTTCAAATCTCAAAAATTAAAATAAAAAAAATCAAATAATTAAAAATTCAACATCCAAATCTAAAAAAATATATAATCTCAAAAGTAAAAAAACAAAAAAACAAAATAAAACCAAATAATAAATTTAAATCTCAAAAAAGAAAAAAAAATTAAAATCTCAAAAATTAAAATAAAAAAATCAAATAATTAAAAATTCAACATCCAAATTAAAAAAATAATCTCAAAAGTTAAAAAACAAAAAAACAAATATTAAATTCAAATCTCAAAAATTAAAATCTAAAAAAAACCCCAAATAATTACAAAATTCAACATTCAAATCTAAAAAAAATATATAATCTCAAAAGTAAAAAAAAAAAAAAAATCAAATATTAAATTCAAACTTCAAAAAAATTCTGATCTCAGATAGCGAGTTTTCTGCAGTGTAGCCATTTAGGTTACTTAAGTTTATTTAAAAAACATCATTACGGTTCATAGCTAACGTTTTGTCTCCACTGAACTCCACTTTTCAGTGAGAATCCACAATTTTCTTTCTTTCTTTTTTTTTTTTTACGTCACCTAATTTCCATCAGATCTGTATTTCTGAGATTATTATTTACGGTTCAGATTTTTCAGAAGCTGTAGTTTTGAAATATACAGAATAGCAAAAATATAAATGTATTAAACACACCACAGAAAAAAAATACAAAATTCATATTGAAATACACTGAGAGTTTATAGCACATGCTTGCTTTACTGTCGAGTGTTTAATCTGTGAAAACAAACAACACACACACACACACACACACACACACACACACACACACGCACACGCCTCTGTCCAGCTTCTCCTGGGAAATAAATAAGACTGAGTGTGTTTGTGTGTTTAACTCCTCAGTGAATACGTCATGGTGTTTGAACGCGGAGGAACGACAAGAGGAAAAAAAAACGCCGCAGGAGTTAGTCATGAAAACAGTGTGTGTTGAAGCAGTGTGTGTTAAAGCAGTGTGTGTTAAAGCAGTGTGTGTTAAAGCAGTGTGTGTTTAGGTGTCAGCATTGAAGTGTTTTCAGCGTCGCCCGCGGCTCCAGTCTCGGCTCTTCTTTAACGCAATCCCACAATGCTCTGCTGCGCCCTGCGGCTCGCTTGATGTGGAGACTCGGATCAATAGTGTGATGGACAGAGCCGGTAGCTGCAGTGGCCAATCATTTTCCTCTGTGTGTGTGTGTATGTGTGTGTGTGTGTGTGTGTGTGTGTGTGTGTGGAGCTCTGTTCAGCATGAAAGCTAAAGGACAAAGGAGAGAAAAATGTGCCAACTCTTTTTTTTCTCTTAAATAAAGTTAAATATAGTTTGCAGAAAATAGACATTTCTCATATTACTCTCTCTGTTTCTCTGACGCCGACCTGAACACGTTTTTAAAACAAATCTATGCGAAGAAATATAAATCTAAACACAGGTTTGTGAAATATAACAGTGTGTTACATTTAAATCTGAAAAACAAATACAATTTCTTCAATTTGTAATGCCATTTTGTTTAAAATTTGCATATTAGTGATATATTTTTACCTCACGTTTGAAAATTTCACCGACATTTCAAGCCGTAGATGTTATTACGCACAAAACCTACAGTTGCTAACAGAAACCAGGCTTACACTGCTAACCGTTTCACTACAGCGACGTTACGAGAGGCATTTTTGTGCTTTTTCACAAGCTGTGTCTCTCTTATTAGGTTAATATAATAACTTACTAGCTAGCTAGGACTAGCGCACCTGATGCTGACCAACATCACTCAAGGTAACTTACTGTTATTACGTGTACGCAGCGTAATAACGTAATAAATAAGTGTGTTCATTAGAATAATGCTCACCATGATGCTACCACCACCATGCTTCACTGTATGTGATACGGTTCTCAGGGTGTTGGCTTGCCGCCAAAAGTTCCGCCAAAATGTTTAGTGCTTTGTGTCAATAAGCCAAAAAGTTCAATTTTGGTCTCATAAAGAGTAGAGAACCTTTTTCCACACGCATACTGACGCTCCAACGCACATTTCAGCAAACTTCAAACAGGATTTCTTCCATAAAATCTAAAATCTTTCCATTTTTTTAAATAACACATTTAATGTAGCTTTGTGGGATGTTCACAGTTTATGTGATTTTTAAAAAAATAACCAAACCTTGATTTATACTTTTCCAGAACTTCACTCCTATTTATATTGACATCACGTGACGAGTGAATACTTACAGTACGCAATCACAACTGTTATGTTTTTTATTTATAAATCATTTTGCAAATAATATCGTTTTTTCTCCTCATTTCACAATTATGAGTTATTCTGTGTAGATTTATGACATCAAATCCCAAGTTTGTTTCAGTTCCACGGTTTAATACTACCAAATGTGGGAAAGGTCAAGGGGGGTGAATACTTACACACAACACTATAAAGCATGGGAAGTGAATACATTTGGGTAATTTTTTGTATAAAATGTCTAAAACAGTTCAGTTTTAAAACTAAAACTAATATTTATTTCTGTTAAAACATTAAGACTAAAACTAAATCCACATTAGAGGCCAAGCGAGCACTATAAACGTACGCTCTCAGCGCGTTACGCCACATAATGGCTGTGAAACACTGTAGAGAATATGTGAAAAAAATAAAAACCATCTTTTAAAAAAGTGTGTGTTTTTGTATAACTGTCTCTGTAGGGTTTTCTTTACACAAAACATTTCTTAAATGAATGCATTCTGTGTACAAATATAACTGATAACCTGAATTAGCGCTATCAGTGTAAGGAACAAAGCTAAGCTCATCTTTTGCTAATTCTTTAAGCTCCATCTTTTGTCCAGAGTGTACGAGTGTGTGTGTGTGTGTGTGTGTGTGTGTAAGCAAGTGCATCTGTAAATCACCTGGAAACCACGCAGCAGATCCCCCAGTAGCCACTAAGCACTCGCACTATTTACTAGCTCTGCTGCGGCGCGTCCCCACAGACAGATCACGCCGCCGACAAACACATCAGCGTCCGAATGCCGCTGAGAAATACGCCGCTTATGAAATCGTAAATTCCGTCTCAAGTGCTAATTAGCGTTAAGAGCGCGGGCGATTTTATTTATCAACTTTGGCCACAATTAATAATGGTCGGCCTTGAGGCAGGACGTGCGCATCACGGCCGTAAAAACGTCTCCTCGTGGAGGGGAAGTGGAGGATTGTGGCAGGACCCGGCGGGAAAATAAGTAATTGTGGCCCGTAAAAATTTAATTGCTCTGAAATGCGTCCTAAATTACAGCGGCTTGTTTCTGGACATTAAGAAGCACAACGCTGGGGCTTGGTGTGAGAACGTCACACACACACACACACACACACACACACACTAAACTCCTCTCAACCCCCACAGTTTATAATAAAGGTTACACTAGCTTAAAGGAATAGTTCAGCAACATCAACGTTTGGTGTTTTAGGAGCTAATGGACGTCTGTCATCCAAAACCACGTGATGTCACATGTGGTTTTCGCAAATGAACTTCACCTCCCCCCCTCACAGGCCACACCCCCTTAGGCCCCGCCTCCTAAAGTAAGGTGGATTTGTATCGAACAGTTTGAAGTGATGAAATCGTGTGTTTAAATATGCACCAGCGCTGCTGAGTTCTGGATTGTGATTGGTCAGAAGGTGTTGATTAGTTTTCTAGAACAGCGGCTCTGAGAGTAGTGCAGGTTTATATTCATGCACTCGTTCTAATTCGTTATCGTTTCTATAGTAACAGCTCATTTAGAGCGACATGTACAGCAGACGCGCCACATAAACGGATATAAAAAATTGCAATGAACTTCTCCAGGACAGTGTTTTTTTGTCTTGTTCACTTCAAGAGAGAGGATAAAAGGGAGGCTGGTGAGGGAACGACTGTCTATAGCTGCTATAACGTAAGCGAGAACAGGAACAAACTGATTTCAGAGACATTCTACAATATTAAATGTAACTATAAATGGATAAAAAGTATGACATGTCGTTCTTTAATAAATGACAACTTGTGATCATTGGTGAATTGCTGGAGTATAAGAGGAATAAAACACTTGGGAACATGCTGTTGTAGGAAAATAATCAACAGTAACTCTGCTTCATCACGTCGCCCCGTTTGATAGGTGATGTATTCAGACTGCTGGGCTTTTAATACATATTCCAGAAGATAACACATGGGAGGTGTGTGTGTGTGTGTGTGTGTGTGTGTATGACACAGGGACTCTTGGTGGTCTCAGTGCTAATTAGGGTTTATTGTGCTGCTCTGGCACTTTCTATGAGCTTGACAGCGTTTGTGTGGGCAGCTCTCTCTCTCTCTCTCTCTCTCTCTCTCTTCCCCTGAGGCCTCTAACTAATAATAAGTGAAAGAGTCACTTTGGAGGGCGTAAAGGTTGCCTGCTTCCTCTTTATCCTCCTGTCATTCCATGTGAAACAAACCATGCCATATTAGCATTAAACAGAGAGCTCTGTGGTCACATTAATCTTCAGTGGATATCAAGGCCACCTCCACCAGGAGACCCTGTTTCACTAGGTGGCCCACCTACTCCAGAAGACCCACCTCCATCAGGATGTCTCACTTCCACAAGAAGGCTTAACTCCAGTAAGTGGTCCACCTCCATACAGTACCTCATCCCCATATAGAGGCTCAGTACCATTAGGATACCCAATTATAGCAGAATTATACCATCTCCATAAAACAGCCCATTATCACCAGGGGGCTCAGCTCCACCAGGAGGTTAATCTCTACTTAGCTTCTCTAGGATTTCCTTCCTCAACAACACCAAAATGCCAGCTCAGCTCCACCAGGTACTTTACCAGCTTTATCCGAGAAAGACCAACTCCACCAGAAAGCTCAGCTCCACCAGGAGGCCCTGCTACACTAGGAGGCCCAGTTCCATGTAAAGCTGTACTCCACCTGAAAGCCCAGCTCCACTAGAAGAACCACCTCCAAAAGAAGGCTCAGCTCCACCAGAAAGCCCAACTCCACAAGGAGACCCAGCTCCACCAGGAGACCCTGCACCACCAGAAAGCCCAGCTCCACAAGGAGACCCAGCTCCACCAGGAGACCCTGCACCACCAGAAAGCCCAGCACCACAAGGAGACCCAGCTCCACCAGGAGACCCTCCACCACCAGAAAGCCCAGCTCCACCAGGAGACCCTGCACCACCAGAAAACCCAGCTCCAAAAGGAGGCCTAGCTCCATAAGAAAGCCCAGCTCCACCATGAGGTCCAGTTCAACCAGAAAGATCAGCTCCACCAGAAAGCCCATCTCCACCAGAAAGCCCAGCTCCACAAGGAGACCCAGCTCCACCAGGAGACCCTGCACCACCAGAAAGCCCAGCTCCACAAGGAGACCCAGCTCCACCAGGAGACCCTGCACCACCAGAAAGCCCAGCTCCACCATGAGGTCCAGCTCCACCAGGATGAACCAGGAGGCCTAGCTTCATCAGAGGCCCTGCTCCACTACAACTATAAATCCACATGCTGACATGTTTAATTTTAAATGTGTCCAAGTCTAATCTTAGATTTCACGTTACAGTTTTTAATTAACGCCTTATTAATGCTACATCATGATTAAGCATTTAGCAACTTTAGTGAAGATCAGATCAATTACATAAACTGACAGGAGGCCCACAAGCAGCGGGAGATGTGCCTCACACACACACACACACACACACACACACAAACTGCAGGAGTAAAATTAGACAAACCAAGACAAACTCATCTCATTCCTCTCCTCCTCCTTTTGTAGTTTTTGACACGCTCGATGTCGGATGTGTGAAATGACCACCGGCGTTTCGCTGGACTTTGATCGCTTTGCAGCCGACGCATTCACAGTATGAGCTGCTCTGCGCTTCCATGACACTTATTGTGTAGAATTACATCGCTGACTTGTTCTGCGTTTTTGTAGCACACACGATGGAATAGCCGGTCGATGTTTGGATGATTTTTATTTCTGTAAGATCATAAAATTCTCCTGCTGACCATCTCGCTTGCAATCACTTGCATCACTCTGTAATATTAGTGAGAGAGAGAGAGAGAGAGAGAGAGAGAATGTGTGTGTGTGTGTTAAAAAAAAAAGGAAGCATAGAAAATGTGAAAATGTACCAGTGAGATTTTAATCTGTAATGTGTGTTTGGATATTTAACAAATAAAGAACAGCTTTTTTGCACAACAAAGTGAATTTAGTCATCATGAAAATTAGAAAACATTATTAGTGTACGCTAATGAAGGAAACACACTCCATCGCTGGATCTGTGGCAGGGTTACGCAACAGAAGTCCGGCCGCTCTCGGGATTTAAAAAAATAAAACACATTGACCAGAGAAACCCTGGTCTGAAAACGTCTCTTGATTATACGTGTTCTGTAACATCAAAAATATGTCAAACACAATATTTATGTAATAGTCTCAAAATGTGATGAATAATTCCGCATCTGCGCTAACGCCGCTGGTCTCTCGACTCTCCACAGTGAGTGGGTTTAATTTCGGATTCTGTGTTATAGTCTCTCTTTAATTAAAGTCTGATGTTTAAGAATTTAGCAGAATTGGTGATGTGCAAATCAATTAGAAATACATGTGTAGTCACTGTCGATTTGAAATACATCCAAATTAACCAAAAATTTAAATGTCAGCAGTGTTACATTTTATATTGATTAATAATAAAAAGCAAGATATGAAACTCACATTTATAGAAAGGTCAAAAAGCATCAAGACACTAGCTCCAAAAGGAGACTCAACTACTCCAGAAAGCCATGTTTGAAAAAGAGGTCCAGATCCAGCAAGATATTAATCTTCACAAGAAAAGCCCAGCTTCACCAGGAGGCCTACCTCCACCAAAAAACCCATCACCTCAAGAAAGCCCAGCTCCACCCAGAGATCCAGCTCCACTAGAGAGCTAGGCACCACCTGAAAGTCCTGCTCCACCAGAAAAACCCAGCTCCACAAGGAGAACCAACCAGAAAGCCCTGTTTGAAAAAGAAGGCAGCACCACTAGGAGATTAATCTCCAGTAGGAAGCCCAGGACCAACAGGAGGCTATGCTCCACCAGAAGGTCCTGTTCAACAAGGAGGTCAAGCTCCACTGGAAAGCCCAGATCTACCAGGAGGCCCAGCACCACCAGAAAAGCCCAGCACTAGCAGAAAGCTGGAGGTCCAGCTCCATCAGAAAACCCAGCACCAGAAAGCCCAGCTCCATCAGTAGACCTAGTTCCCTGAGAAAGCCCAGGTCCCTCAGAAATCCCAGCTCCATGAGGAGGTCCAGCTCCACCAGGACTCTCAGGACCACTAAAGAGACATTAAATCATCTAGTGAATTAATTTTCTCTGATTTGAAGCTATTTTTCTTTCAGATTAATGAAAGAATTTGAGTTTTTTTTCTGCAGTTAATATCTGACTTTCCATTGCAAATTTACTTAAAAGAAAACCATCTTATTATGAGTTTATAATCTAACTAGCTAATATAACTAGCAAAGGTTTGCAAAGAAAATCAGCTAACTATCCTAACTAGCTAGCAAACTAGCTTGTGAAAGTAGCGTTAGCTGTGCTGAGTTTAGGTTGCTTGCTAGCTTTTGGTGTTATATTATATAAGTATTTTATTGTGTAATCGAACAAGTATTCTATGCTAAACACTGTGTCAAAGAGATGAAGTCATGCTGCAAAATCAGTACTATTCCTGAATGAAGATTTCTAGCATTGGAGCTGCTTTTCAGATGATTTTCAGGTATTTTAAAGCATCACATCGTCCTCGCTGATCTCCAGAACATCCCCTTACTATGCGTCAGATATCATGAGTCGTTAGCTCAGATCACTTCTCCATAAAACGCTCTCAAACTTCTGTATTTGTTCTACACACAGATTTTAAAACGCGCCAGCACGTCTTTTTGCCCCACTGGTGATTACATCATTAACATTTTCGGTGGATTTGAAGCGAGGGGACCAAGAGACAAGGACCCCTGCAGTGAGCTGTCAAATTGACCAGATTACTCGTCCTTTTGAAGCTCGTCTGCTCGGAGATAAAGTGGAGCTTTAGCGGTGCTCAGTAGGGCACCGGCTTTGATTCCTCAGCGCTGTGACGACGCCTTGCAGGGGGTCTGTGTGTAACTAATCTCTAATCACGGATGAGCAGCGCTGAAGTGCCGTGTTGATCTTTTAAAGAAGTCTTTTTAAGACAGAGCGAATCGGGTAATGGCGCAGTATCACAAGATACACGGGCTGTGATTTCTCCTCCTGAGATCTGAGCCTAGACAGAAGCCAGAATGTCATCGCTGAACGAGACTCTTTAATGCTGCACTTGTCCCAAAACTCAAGCATTGAAATCATCAGGAAAACAAATCTAGTTAACGATGAACTTCAAAGTTAGTGGCTAAATTTTTCCAATGTTACCAGCACATCACTGTGAAACCAGTCTCCCAAGTAACAGCATCATAATTTACTAACACTGGACCTCGTTTATGAAGCTGGATATGAATTCCTGTATTCCACTCCCAACTTTATTTCCTAGCTGCAATTAGCTCCTCTTTACTGTTTGATGCGAAAAGATGGAAGAATAACTTATAACTGTGGTTTCATCTTATCCTGTGACCTCTCCTTAAATGTGTATAGAGACATTATAGAGAAAAATAAAGCCTGAAAGGAAGTTTGTTGCATTTGTATTTGTTGCTAGTGCACTTAGCTTACTTTGATCTAATCTGAGAAGGAAGCTAGTACTAGCTAATTCGTAACACGTAACTCAGGCAGCCAAGTTTCACACTGATTGTTGAGTTAATTAATTTGTCTTGAACTAGTTAGCTTTATATTGTATGTAGCTCCTACTGTTTAACATCTGAACTAAAAAAAAAAAAAAAAAAAAAAAAAAATGCTGGACAGGCCACGCACAACTTGTTGCCTGTTAGCGTGAACGTAGAGTTAGCCTCGATATTGTGGCGCATCATGTGTTTTAGCTCCACCCACTTCCTATTGCTTTTGGACTTTTGCATTGAAGATCGACTTGAAGACATCTGCCTGTTCCTCTTCTCGCTCTAACGGCAGACGATAAGCACTGCGCGAAGATCCTCGCTGTCAGGAGCAGGAATTTCATAAAGCCCGATCAAATTAGAAGAGACCCGGAGGAGATTAAGGGCGACTATCTCAAGGCTGCGTTTCTCCGATAAGCGCACCTAAGGCGACCTTTTCTCAGGCACACAATTACCTCGCCGCGGGCTTCGCCGCTCGGCCCGGTTTCATCAGGGCTTTAATTAGTATACAAATAAACCCCCCTTATCTGCCTCGCGCCCTAATTGGCCTGTCTTTACTGCTGCCTGATGCGTAGGAGAGCAGGACGCTGTAATTAGGGTGACCGGCTTCACCTTTCTCTCTCACATGCCTTAGCGCACTCAGGTCTCCTGGGGTTTAGGACGAGGCCCTGAAGCCTGAGACGGGAACTCTGCCCTGGTATTTTTGTTGCTGTACAAGCTGCAGACTTTTCAAGAACTGGGCCTCGGCTCCATCCCGATTCTTTCCCTGTGTGTCTGCCTCCCCCCCCCACACACACCTTCTTCACACCAGCTAGTGTCTATCGATTAGCCCTCGCCAACGCTCCAACAACTTAATATCGGGTGACAGCGCAGAGAGATCTCAGAGTAATTAGAGTTCAGGGCAGAGGATGAGAGCGAGGGAGGAGGGCGAGAACGGAGAGAACAATTAGACGCCTGTGTTATTAAACTTGATTCATCCTCACTTCTCTATCTCCCCTGGAAAGGTGCCGAGGGTTTTGGGCCACTGAGCACAGTGAATTGGAGCAGCCTGAAAACGATCGTCTCCTCCACCACTGCTTCTGCTTCTTCTTCTTCTTCTACTTCTTGTTCGCCTCCGGTCACGTTCCAGTGGCACGTTGTAATAACCAGAGAGAGAGAGAGAGAGAGAGAGAGAGAGAGAGAGAGAGAGAGAGAGGGAGAGAAATAAATCAGTTCAATTAGTTATAAACTTGACTTTAGTTGTGGTATTCTGTTGTGTTATAGATGTTACCGGGTTACAGTGTTGTAGTGGCATCTACAACAGTCATGTTTGCTGTTGAATTCTGGATCCTGATTGGTCAGAAGGTGTTGATTAGTTTTCTATAACAGCAGCTCTGACAGTAGCGCAGGTTTACAGGAATGTGCTCATTCTAATATGTTACGGTTTCTATAGTAACAGCTCATTCACAGGGAATCGTACAGCAGACGCTCCACTCACAATAAACCAATAAACGGATTAAAAAACATTTATGTTATTGTTGATACTTCGGAGATGTTTAAGTAAGTAACATTTGTAACAGTCAGAGGTAAAGCTGTAACTTGAAGTTTTCTGACAGCTTCAGGACGGAGGAGTTTACGCTTTGTGGTTTCTCAGTAACGTGATAAACTGAATTAAAAGAATGACGTGTCTTCTTTAACAAAAAATTTAATTGTTAGTAAGTTAGTAATAAGAAGAAAAAAACCACTTGGGTACACGCTGTTATAGGAAAATAATCATATTCTGAATAATCAATCCTTTTTTTCTTTTTTCCTTGTTATTAAATTTTTTTATCTTTCTTTCTTTCTTATTCAAATTTGTTTGTTTGTTTGTCTGTCTGTTTGTTTTTTCTTTCTTTCTCCCCTTCACTGGACCTTTCCTGTGTGTTTGATGGCTGGAAGCTGTGAGCGAGTGTCAGGTTTGACAATATTCTCTCCTCTCTTCCTCCCATTTCTCTTGTGGGAGAGAGAAAGAGAGAAAAAAAGAGAGAAACAGAGAGAGAGATCAATCCCAGCGTTAATGTGTCTTCACCAATGACACGACAAATGACAACAGAGAGAGAGAGAGAGAGAGAAAGAGGGCCAAGGAAAGCGTGACGTGAAAGATGGAGGGATGAGGAAAGAGATTGAGAGTGAAGGAGAGGTGAATGGAGGGACAAGAAAAAGACAAAAAAAAGGAAATACTGTATGGTGGCTTAGAGCATACATAGAGAAAAACAAAAGAAGGAGGTGAGAGAGAGAGAGAGAGAGACAGTGTCTCTGGAGAACACACCTCTGACACAAGATCAATTCCCTCCATCTTTTTTTCTCGAGTCCTGATAACAAGCATCTCACACACACACACACACACACATACACATACGCAGTGTGAACCCTTCTACATCACTTTGCATAAAGTTAAATTCTGCTCAAATTTACGTCATTACCTGGCCACGCCCCCTTTGCTTTGTCGGCAGTCGCTCCACCAGCGAATTCCAGGCTGTTGATTCCATGATTAATGAGAATATTAATGAACATGTCTTAAAGATCTCAGAATTTCTTCCAGGTTAATAAGCTAAATTGCAAATTCTGTAAAAGTACATGCACATTCCTTTTTTTTTATTTCCATAAATCTTCCATATATGGAGCAAAATCACACCCACATTCATAGACATACACTTGAAGACACGCCTCCTGTAAACAGTGCTCATATTCTCTAGGAAGTGAGCTAGTAAGTATGTAACTCTGCGGCACAGGCAGAGCTTGTAGCTTGTAGTCGGGTATTTGAGTCGTAAACATGTGACGAGCAGGAGTGATCAGAACCGTAACACAATTTGAGGATGAGGACATGTTGTTTTGGTCTCTGACTGAGGTTTGAGATGTAATTCACTCAGACCGCAGCTCCCAAACTGTCAAACTGAAAACATACGGACATCTGCTTTCGCTTTGCAGCGCAGCCTCGGCTTGTAACGATAACACTGCGCTTTATGCAAAACACACACAGGCTTCCCTCTGCATGTGTGTGTGTGTGTGAGAATTGCAGAAACGATCTCATTTTGACGGCTTAATCATAATCGCCAGTTAGAATTTTCCAGAGGTTCCCACTCGACTGCGTGAAGTCACGTTAAAAATAAACGTGACTAAAAACATGGCTTCCACAGTCAGCGGCTTTTACATACTGATCACACACACTCTTCGTTATTGTCTACTAAAGCCATTCTGTCTTATTCTGTGTAGCATCTAGCAGGAAAAATGTTCAAATGTGGCTTAGCTAATAACTAGCTAAGATTTACACAGGGATCAATGTATCCATTTTGGTGTAGAGATTTAAACTCTGCTGTGTTATGATCAACGATCATGAAGGTAAAAGTTTATGCTACGGCATTCATAGTAACACAATATACATACAGTAGCAACTGCACTCAGCTTCGTTTAGTAAAATTAACTGTGTGTTCATTTTTTCATAGGTCAAACTAAACAAAAATATCCTGTCTCATGATTTTCTTCGTACTTACGTGCATATGGTGATAATCAGCCGTGAATACCAAGCGTGTTCACGGCACAGGTGATTTACATTCAGCCACAAAACTCCTTATGAGCAAAGAGAAACGAAAATGAGAAAAATGGCGACTAAACGGTGAAAGAGTGCCTCTTAAGCATTGTATGCACTAAAACTTCCAGTAATGCAGCTCAGCCACTGCAGCTCTTCCTCTTTTTACAGGGTGCCGTTGAACAGCTAGTCGTATTTGTCTTCATTTAGGGATTTGTCATTAATATGAAGTGAGTGATTTAAACTAATTTAAAAGACAGTATAATCTGTATTAACTCATAATCAGTAACTCAGTGACACTTAAATGATTTGAAGCCCATCAATCGAGGTTCACTTTAGTGAGTCTCTTTATATGGAAATTCAGGAAGTAAACGTAGGATACAAACGTTTTTCCGAACTGGATTGTTATGAACACCACATTCCTCGTGTAAATGCTCCTGTGAATGATTTACGAATAAATTTGTTTGTATAGTGTGCAGTAAATGAGGCTGTAATCCTATTGACTGGAAAATCCCAATTTTGTGTTCCCGATCTGGATTTTAACTCAGCTCAACTCAGTTTAAACCCAAACCTTGTGTCAGTGTGGAAAGCGGACTTGTTGATCCGATTACACGTGACAGGAGGACCTAAAGAAGAAGAGTCCATCCTCTGAAGTCCATCCTTTCATCCTGCATGTCCACATTTGCAACCAATCACAGTGAAGTCGTGTTTATCTCGTCACATGCTGTCTGCTTTCTCAGACGAGGTCACAGAAAAGCATGTGATGAGCAGTGACAGATCTCGTTCTGGCTCTTGTTAGTCTCGTTAGGTCTAAATGAGACCAGAGCTGCCCTTTTTGTAGTTGGACAAGGACAATTCGAACAGTACTTTGTGACCCGGAGCTCACGTCTTTGATGGGATTATTAAGGAGTCTTTGACTGAGAATGGCGTCATGGACGTCACAAATCATTACCTTCCTTCATTCTGTCATCCCTCCTTTATTCACTCCCACTTGGAGCGGTGGAGAGGACATGCCATCCAGATGAGCTGAACGTCCCTCGTTAGCGTGGCATGTTTGCTTTGGATCACGCAACAATGGTTTAGAAATCATGCAGAAGAGGAACGATTTGTTGTCCTGAACCCCTTATTCAGCTAATTTTACTTCATTTTCAATTCTTACTAAAAGAGCACTGAGCGCTGGGAACGGACTTTAAGGCCCTTTTACCAACAGTATTGCTGTAGACACAACGTCGCTACTTGATGATACGTAATTTTGTTTTTAATTTTGTTTGTGTGTCTTTTTTAGCTAGCTGGAGATATCTTCCTGCTACTACGCAGACTAGGGATATAACCGTAATGTGTTCTAAACAGATACAAACACAGACACGAGTAGGAAGTGCATTATTTTAAACTTTTTTCCAGAGCGACATTTTCAGTTTCATGCAACTAGATTGTTTATATTTTGGGAAATAGAACCACTAATTTAAATTAGTTAGAAAATACCATGGGCAGATTTTTTTTTTTTTAAAAAGTCCTCACTAGCTAGCTAATAAGTGCTAACCTGACAGGATTTCTGGTTAGTAGTTGATGCTAAGTGTAATTAAAAGTATAAATTTAATCACATGAAGTCTTTTTTAAAGTATTGTACCAACACGTCTGAGGTAAATGTTGGTGTTCCGGATGGTTCTGTATCTTTACAGTCTGTATAAATGTGTTAATAGCTACATCCTAGCTTATAAACTAGCTTAAAAGCATTTCCTGGATGTCTAGCAACAGTGTTCTCGCAACTTTATTTGTTTAAGCGGTGAGTGTAAGAATGTGGTTAACTTCCCAGATTTTTAAACAATTACTGTGCCGAACTGTAAAAAAAAACAATGAAAGTTTAGAATATCAATATTTAAAATAATATCATCAATATTTCTCTTTATTTCTGAGCTAGACCTGTAACAGATCCCTTATTGGTTCTTAGGGTTCTGTGTTTAGTTCCATCATTCAGCTGCTCCAGAGTAAAGACACAGATACAGAAATAATAATCAAACAGAAAATAAAGAACAAACGAGGAATAAACAGCAAACACAAGATTACAATACAAGGACAACAAGATCAGAGATAGACAGATCCTAATAGAGTATCCCTCTCCTTCTCTCTCTCTCTCTCTCTCTCTTTTTTTTCTTCTCTGAAACATCTGCCCATTTTCCCTGTTGAGGTTGCGTTGCCGGGTTACGGCAGGTGTTCGTTACGTGGTTGTCGTTTGGCAACCAGCTGCGATGTCACGTCCGTGTCATCCGTGACCTCATAGTGGCCTCCACTGAGAGAAACCTTGGAGAGAATCATGCACTGAATACACACATACACCTCCCACCCCCACAAACACACACACACACACACGCAAGGACACTGCTGGAGGCCAGGACAGGTTCTCATCAGACCTGACAGTCATTGGGAAAACACACACACACACACACACACAGATCTTCTCAGACATGCAAGAAAAGTCTGCTTTAGCCAAAAAAAAAAAAAGTGAAGTGTGAACTTCAGCTGCGAGCCCTAAAGCCATCTACGGAGAAGTGTACTTTTCTAATTGTGGAGCTCGGTCCGAGCGCTGATGCAATGTGAACTCACTCACACACACACACACACACACAGATCTTAACTCTGCAGCCTGTCTGCCTTGTTGTCAAAGGTGATCAGGTATGGGCTGATAATCGGGTGATATACTGCGATATGAAACACATACAATGAGCCTCATTCATTGATATTTGAGTAAATTTGTGTAAAAGTTTGCGTAATCCAAATCAAACTCAAAATTTCCACCAGGTTTACAAAAGTTTGGAAAAAGCTGATTTTCTTCATACTCACGTGTGTATGTTGATGAATGGCAATCACGTGTAAGTTAGCGAGAGCATGCACGGCACAGCTGATTTGTGTTTGGTGACGCCCACAAAACTCCATAAAATGGCAAAGCTCACAGAGCAGAAAGCACAAAAAGCACAAAATGGCCACTAAACGGCCAAAAAGGAAGAATTCTCTGAGGCAGAAGTCAAAGTACTTTTGACTAATGTCTATGCCAATAAAAAAATATTATTTAGCAGCGTAACCAGCAGACTCACAGCACCTAAAAAGTCCAAAATATGGGGAGAAATTATGGAGGTGAATTCAGTGTCATCCATCAAGTGTAATATACCGTAAGTGCAGTCAAAAGAAAATGTTTTGACACAAATACTGAGTTATAAACCAGCTTTCATCATACCGGTCTCTAAATATCTGTTGCCTCTTAGGAGCATCATGTGCTAACTCTTCCGGCAATATTAATTCTGCCCTTTACACCTCCTCGGCTAACGGCTCCCATCTGCGCAGACCCCGGCACATCCTCCCTTTATACGCCGGCAAAAAACGATTTCCACTCATATCCAGCTTGATAAATGTTATTGTATTAATGTGTGCATTTTAAACTCTCCTCACTAACCCTGCATCGGTTTCTAGCCTGCTAGCTAATTCAATTCTCTATGAGTTAGCTAACTAGTTATGTTAGTTGCTGTTTTGTTACAAGAACCAAAAAGCTTTGCTTTGGGTTTTATATATATATTCCCTATATTCCTACGGCCCTATGTTTCCAAGAGTGCTGTTTCCAGGGTCCTATGTTCTGAGGGTACTTTCTTCCCAGGGTTCTATAATTTAGGGTCCTATATTCCCAGAATCCCTTGAGTTCAGATCTTATGTCTTCCAGATTCCTATTTCACCACCATTCAATGTTCCCACAATCCTATATACCCGGAATCCTATGTATCCAGTGCCCTTTATTTCCATAACCCCATATTTACTGGCTAATATAATTCCAGGACCCTATTTTTCCAAGGAAATATACTCACTCAGTCACTCAGTCACTTTCAGTAACCTCTTTTATACTGCTCAGACCACATTTTCCAGGAATTTCAGAACATGTCCCCATTTTTTTCCCCAGGACCTCATATCTTCAGGGTAACATGTTTCCACAGTTTCATTTTTTAGGAACTTATATGTCCAGGTCCATATTTTCCATGATAATATATTTCAGGACCTTATATTGCAAAGATCCTATATATTTATATCTTGATATTTCCTGGACTGTATATGTCTAAGACTCTATATTTTTAGTTCTTGATATTTCCTGGACCTTATATATGCATGACCCTATATTTCCTGGATCTTATATTTCCTGGATCTTATATTTCCTGAACCTTATATTTCCAGGATAAACGTCTCCTTTTAGAAAACCTCACCATCTCAATGATTACACACATTTTTAAATCCGTTTATGAGATTCGTCCACTGTACAAGTTCCTGTAAATGAGCTGTTACTATACAAACTTGTAGAAAATGAATTAAAAACTTTCTGACCGATCAGATTTGAAAATTCAGCGATGTGATATAAAAGTTTATAGCCTCCAATTTAGCATGGATTAAACCGCATGTGTAAATCCACACACACTGAATTCTCTTATAAAGAAATGCAGAGAGGTGATTGCAATCATCTGCTTGTGATTATTTTCAATCAGATATACCACAAATTCCTTAAAGGACATTTCTCCATGCATTGCAAATGAGAAAGTGTGTGATTAGGGCAGGCCATGTGTGTGTGTGTGTTGTGTGTGTGTGTGTGTGTGTGTGTGAGACGGTGAATGACTCGCAGCAGAGCTGCATTTGCGCATGAATAACAAAAGCAGGAGGAAAACACGGAGGTCTAACCGCTCTCACATGTTCAATAACACGCACGACATCAATCATAATCCTCAGCACTGAGCTGTACATGTGGCCCACAACACTACCCATGATCCTCTGGGGCTGTGCGTGAGAGAGGTCACGCTTCATGAGCTGACACGCAAACAGCAAACCGGCTTACGTTACATTTACCGTTCTGCAGTGAGCACTAGTTAGCAAAGCACTGGCCCAAAAAATTCACCAAAAAAGGTAAACCTTTACCACCAGCAGTGCGTGTGTGTGTGTGTGCGTGTGTGTGTGTGTGCGTGTGTGTGCTCTAAGTGATAGAAACCACCATGAATGAGACTTTACACTCACTTCAGTGTCTATGCTCCAGCTCTTGGATGTTCAAAAGATAACTTACAGCAGGTTTAGCTAGCAAGGCCTGCTGTCTTATAATGTACTTACAGTTAACTAGCACATTTCTCGAGTTAGCTAGCTAGCAATATCTTTACTGTTTTTTTTTTTTCCTCATATAAACCATAAGTTAGTTTAATTTCGCTAGCTAGCAACAACTGTGATGTCTCAACTAGGTTAAAGGCCATATTTGTGCTGCCTTGACCTCGGACATGCCATATTAGAATAGTTCAAGTTAGTTAGTTAGTTGTGCTGTCTTATAGACCATATTAGCATATGTCAAATCAGCTGGCTAGCAACATCTGTTTCTCAGCTATGTTTATTTATTCATTTGAAAGGGATATTGGAAAGTCAGAATTAGCCAAAAAAAAAAAAAAAAAAATTACATTTCATCTGCACACTCTTGACAGGTGATAAAGGTTACAAGCTATATTAGCATACTTATAGTTAACTAGCTAGCAACACCCACGTTGCCTGAACTAGGGTTATTTATTTAATTATTTTTCTTTAAAGGGGAAATTTACTATTTACTCTTCCAGACTTAGCTAATAATCGTCTACAATCCTAATAAGGTGATATAGACCATGTGCTATATTCATATAGTTTGAGTTAGCTAGCTAACAAAATCCACATCATCTTGACAGCTCCTGTTAGCACTGTTTGAGTTAGCTAGCTAGCAACATCCACAGTCTCTTGACTAGGTGACAGGTCATAATACCACCATTTGAGTTAGCTAAATATTAACATCTGTGTTGTCTTAATGAGTTTATAGACTGTAGTAGCATAGTTTGAGTTAGCTAGCTAATAACATCTGTGTTGTCTTAACAAGATTATAGGCTATACTAGCACAGTTTGATTTAGCTAGCTAGCAACTGCCACATTTTCCTGCAAAGCTCAGGCCTGATCCCTTTTCTGATAGATGGTGCACTCATGCTAATTACATTATATCACAGAGATAAACTGACTTCGAAGGAAATAGATGCTGAGAAAATTATTTAAAGTATTATTTAATGTAAAAATGTTTTATACTGAACAGTTGTGGAGAGTGAAGCTTTGTTTTATGTCTGAGTGCAAGAAAGAAAATCCCTGAGTGAACGCTCATGTTATCACTGACCTACACTGTGTGTGTGTGTGTGTGTGTGTGTGTGTGTGACGGGTTTGATTAAAGCTTTGGGAATCGGTGTCACAGCAGGTTCAGTCGTCCACGTCCGTGTCTTTCACCTCTGACACACAGCAGCAGTGACGGCATGTTTACAGAGTGTGTTGTTTGTTCCAGGTTTGCTAACAGAAGCCATATTCTGACAGTATCAGTTTATCACTATGACGTGTGTAATTAAATATCAGTGTGTCTCCTCTGCGATAAAACTGAAAGAACTTAACTACCTGTGAAGGAAGGAGGAGTTTCTCTCGAGGTTATCGAGGGACCAGCGATAGGCATGAGCAGTAAAACATTACTAAAAAACAAAAACATCTCATTTTTATTTAAAATGATCGTAACTCTGACGTCTGTCTCCTTCGCAGACTGAAACATCGAGCCAGTAATTGTATTATTTTTTTAGCAATAATACAATTAAATTCAAATCAATCGTCACAAAGCAGCTTTACAGAAACATATAAACTCAAAAATATAAATAAATTTATCCCTAATGAGAGCCAGAGGTGACGGTGGTGAGGAAAAACTCCCAGAGACGACATGAGGAAGAAACCTTGAGAGGAACCAGGCTCAGAAGGGAACTACAAATAGTGCGATTGTGTAACCAGGAACTTCTGAGCAACTTATGAATATGAGCATCAGAGTCATTTCTGAATTTGTTATAGTTATAACTTAAAGTCTATTATATCTGTTAGAGCCATATAAGGATTTGATATAATTTGAATATTTTAAGATTTATAATTTAATGTAAGTTCATATTATTTATTGATTATTTGATATTCATTTGACCGTATTCATCGTAGTCATTGTGTTTATCATGTTCATTGGAATTATGTTTTATTTTCGAAAAAGTTCTGGATAGTTCTTATGCTTGATGTTTGATTTATTTTGCTTTGTGACAAATTAAAAGTAAAGATTTTTATGCATACAAGATAACGAGCAACACGTATACGAACAACCACCGTAAGAAAATGGCGGAGTTAGGGATAGGTTTAGACCGCTGTTACATCTATTGTATCAAACTGAGGTTATTAACTGTTCAGTGATGGAGGCTTGAGTGCAAATTGTTGTTAGCAGTTGCAATCCTTAAGCTTATCCAAGGAAGAACATCCACAGCCATCTTTATCGTTTCTATGTGGTACCATCTACAGTAATCTCATGGTGACTTTTAGGCAACAGTTCATCAGCCAACATTCAGTAACGTATATGGATTTTCTGTGGCTGAATCTCAAATGTTTACTCTATGCATGAGGGCACCATGTAGGGTGCACAGCTCCATTATGCTATACCCTATGAAGAATGTTAAGAAAGTGAATAGGAGGACATTTGGGATTGAAATTCAAGAAGGAAAGTAAAATCAACCTAAACAGCAATAGGAAATCGATCCAGCTAACATGGGGACGTCCCCGTAACGTTGACGTTGTGTTGAAACGCTACTGTAGATTAACTTTCTGGGAGCCTTCTAAATGTTGCAATGATGAAATTGATGCTGAAATTATGAATATTTAACAACTGTTTATTCTGTGGCAATTACGACAGAGAGGAAATTCAACAACCTACGTGTTTATTCATGAATTCTTTTTTTAATATATAGGATATTCTTACGGTGCAATGCATGATCA
>CM075005.1:1145616-1160088 GCA_037576675.1 Pangasius sanitwongsei | reverse complement strand
GCGTTCGTGTAAATAAAGCGTTCGTGTAAGTAAAGCGTTCGTGTAAATAAAGCGTTCGTGTAAATAAAGCGTTCGTGTAAATAAAGTATTCGTGTTAATAAAGCGTTTGTGTAAATAAAGCGTTCGTGTAAATAAAGTATTCGTGTAAATAAAGCGTTTGTGTAAATAAAGCGTTCGTGTAAGTAAAGCGTTCGCGTTAATCAAACGTTCGTGTTAATAAAGTATTCGTGTAAATAAAGCGTTCGTGTAAATAAAGCGTTCGTGTAAATAAAGTATTTGTGTAAATAAAGCATTTGTGTATGTGTTAATAAAGAGTCCATGTAAATAAATAGTTTGTGTAAACAAAGTGTTTGCGTTAATAAAGCGTTTACATTAATAAAGTTTTGTGTAAATAAGTGTTCATATTAAAAAAAACATTCGTGTGAATAAAGAGTTCGTGTAATAAAATTTTGTATAAATAAAGTGTTTGTGTTAATAAAGCATTTGTGTAAATAAAATGTTTGTGTAAAGTGTTTGTGTAAATAAAGTGTTAGTGTAAACACAGTGTTTGTGTAAATAACACATTTGTGTAAATACAGTGTTTGTGTAAATAAAGCGTTTGTGTAAATAACACATTTGTGTACATACAGTGTTTGTGTTAATAAAGTGTTTGTGTAAATAAAGTGTTTGTGTAAATACAGTGTTTGTGTAAATAAAGTGTTTGTGTAAATACAGTGTTTGTGTAAATAAAGTATTTGTGTAATGTATGATGTAGTGAATGGGTGTGTTGTGTATTTGATGTAAATAAAAGTGTAAATGTTGTGGAGTTTGTGTTGCAGCGTCTCTCCTGCCGTGTGAGTCTGAAGGCAATAGGTGGCAGTGTGATACCAACATCAACATCTCTCTCTCTCTCTCTCTCTCTCTCTCTCTCTGTGTGTGTGAGAGAGAGAGAGAGACAGAAAGAGAAAGAGAGAGATATTATTTTTTATTTTATTTAGAATTCATACAGATTTCCAGAAATATAAAGAAATATGTCCAGCAATAGATGATTAGAGAAATGTATATAATTTACACATTATATTTATATTTATATTTAAATTTATATTTATATTTATATTTGTAACATTGTAGATTTGGAACATGGATTAATTTCTCAAATCAGAAATAAATTATTTTAATTATCTGAAGAGATTAATAGGCATTTTGTACAGTTTCTTTCTTTATACTTACAGAACAGTAAATAATATTCATTCTAATAAAATTATTATATTATTAATCATTATTATTATTATTAATTGTTAATATTATTAAAAAATATGCCTTTTTATAAATATATTGTAATATAATGTATATTTAGATTTTTATTAGCTATATATCTGAGTATTGTGTACAGATATAAATTTTAAATTCTTCTTCTTATTATTATTATTATTATAATTATTGTAAATAAATGTAAATGATTGGATTATAAATATATTTGTATAGAAAGTATTTATATTTAAACAATATTTACTTGGGATTTAAATTGACACAATCATAAATAGAAATAACTTTTTTAAAAATAATAAAATATTTTTTCTATGTATTATTAAATTTAGAATTATTTTTTTATTTATGTTTTATTTTGTAAAAATAAACTAACAAAAAACATTCTAAAAACAAACAAGTACACTGTATATACACTCGTACAGAAAAGGTGTTCTTCAGGGATTCTGTGTGATTATGGGTTCTGTGTGATTATGGGTTCTGTGTGATTATGGGTTCTGTGTGATTATGGGTTCTGTGTGATTATGGGTTCTTCGCTTCATTAGGTGGTTCTACTCAGGTGCAGGGTTCCACATGGAACCTTTAATAATTCCTTCCACAAGCCAGAGAACCCTTAAAGGTTCTAGATATAATGTCTTTTTTAAGATTTAAGAGCTTTGTTTTTTAATTAGGTGGAGGGTCTCGGGATGTAGCTGCTTTCGAGGTGTGTGTGTGTGTATGTGTGTGTGTGTGTGTGTGTGTGTGTGTGTGTATGATGCCGATACACAGTGTTTTCCCCTGCAGCCGTTTCCTCAGTGCCCTCTGAAAGCAATTAACACGGATCTGAAATCCTTCGCGTCTAATGGGTTCATTTCGGGGGCCGATACCCACACACACACACACACACACACACACACACACACACACACACACACACACACAAGCAGACACTGTGCATTCTCTTTGTTTGCTTTGACGCAGAGCTTAAGATGGACTCCTCATCGATCGTTGTCAAGTTTCTGTATGATGAAACTCTGACACCTGTGAAAAAAACAGCACACACACACACACACACACACACACACACACACTTTCCAGGGGCTTTTTAACATTTCTGAATAGGATTGGGTCTTAATTTCCCACGGAGGAGAGCAGCTCTCCGTCCCGAAGTCTAAGAATTAGAGATTTATTTGGCGTGGAAAAAAAATCAATTAGTGCTAAATTTATTCATGGATTTGTGGCGGAGGAGATCGATGCTCGTCCACTCAGCGCGCCGCTCCGGGACTCGCTTCATCCCACTTAATGTGTTTGAAGGGGAATTAGCATTGATGTTGTTTTCTCTTCCTTTAGGTCAAAGAGCACGGAGCTCGCTGTCACCACCCGTAACCTACCCACAATGCACTGCAACGGGACCCGGAGCACTGCGGCCACCCGGAGGAGCAGGTTCAACAGAGGATACAGCTGAGCTACTGTGGAATAAACACACACACACACACACACACAAAATAATATCTTCTATTCATACAAAAAACATTTTCAGTCCAGTGTTAAACAGTGGCGTGTTCCTCACTGTAACCTTTAACCTTTGACCTTTTACCTTGTTTAGAATGCACACACACACAGAAACTAAATTCCACATGCTCAAAATTATTTTTGAGCCATGAGCGAATAAGTAAATATGTAAGTGAGTAAAGAAACAAAAATACAAAATATACAAATATAATGTAAATTGTATAGATATTTAAAAGCAACAACAATAATAATAATAATAATAATAATAATAATAATAATAATAAACAAGCCTTTACATGATAAATGTACCAGTTACTATATGGCCTGTATTTGCATATTGGAATCTGATTGGCTGTTATATTTGATGATGTAATAACTTGATGATGTAATAAATCACCTCATATTATACCTCAGATCTACATTAATCTAAAGACACTGTTTCTAAAAACACCTCAGTGACATTTTATGCCCCAAATGACAAAAGATTTGATCGTAAAACACAGGTTATACGTTTTTTTAAAAAAAGGATTTACAATAAACAATAAACAAATAAAAAAATAAACAAAGGAACGCAGAGAGAACCGAGTTCCACATGGGGAATTTAAAGACCTGAGAACGCATTATATAATAATATTTTTAAAGAAGGAGAGAGGGTTATAAGAGACGGAGTTGAGGTGTAAAGACAGAAGAGATGAAAGATTAGATGGAGGAAGAATGTGAGAAATCAGACGTGTTTTCTTTCTTCTCCATCGTAGACCACATCACGGCTAATCACGCTATCCGTGGTGTTAATGTGGAGTCTGTGGTTCTCCTCAGCCCACAGTCATATTTCTGCTTTTATTAGCGCATTATTATCATTTATTTTTTTCTCCCTCGACTTCACACACAGCTTTGCTATTGATCTCGGCCGGTTTGCGCGCTCAGGCTGTGTATCCGGGTCAATTAGAGAGATTTCGCAGTTTGCAGATCGTCTTTTTCTGCCTCAGATCCCGAGGCGGTGTAAACACACTTTAGCCCTCGCCCGGCCTGTTCCACGGCTCTCCGAGGAGCTCCAGCGCTGATCCCACACTCACAGGACACCATGAGCATTTCCATGGAAATACCGAGAGCTGAGAGCGAGTGAAAGTGTGTGCGTGTGTGTGTGTGTGTGTGTGAAAGAGAGACCTCGCTGATGCTCCACCTGCTTCTGCTTTTTCTTACACGGCAAACATGCACTGCTTTAAAGCAGGAGATGAGTAATATTCCGAGAATAAAGAGCGGATCAGGGAGACTGTGTTTGTTACTGTTATCACCCGGAAGCTGATTATTTCCCTCTAACAGAAAATCCCTAAATGTTTTATTCCTCACAGCAACATACCAACAATTCCAATTTTTCATTAATTAAAGAACATCATACCTTTTATCCATTTATAGTTACAGAAACAAGTTCTCACTTACGCTATAGCAGCTATAAACAGTCGTTCCCTCACCAGCATCTCTGTTTTCTCTCTCTTGAGAAAGTCAATACGACAACAACAACAAAAAAAAAGCAGCTTGTCATGTTAATAAGAAACTGCAAAAGAAGCGTAAACTCCTCCGTCCTGAAGATGTCGAAAAACGTAAAGGTACAGCTTCACCTCTGACTGTTACAAAGCGCTGACACTGGAGACTCCTTCCATCACTGTTACATAAACGTCTCCTCACAGATCAACAATTACACACCTTTTTTATTCGGTTTATTATCAGTAGAGCGTCCACTGTACTCTTCCCTGTGAATGAGCTGTTACTATAGAAACCATAACGTATTAGAATGAGCGCATTAATTAATTAACCTGTGCTCTATATTTATATTTATTATATTTATATTTATATATATGAAACCGCTACTGTCAGAGCTGCTGTTATCCAATCACAATCCAGAACTCAACAGCGCTGTGGCGTAGTGATGAGAATATATAATACCACGGAAGTGTGAAAGATGAAGCGTCCTGAGGGCTGTGAAAGAAACACTTTTGTTTTTGTTTTGTTTTTTTCTGCGACGTGAGCAAACAGTGATGTGACAAAATCAGAAAATGATAAATGATGAAATATTTTACATGCTGAAGCTCTGAGGTAAACCCTGTAAACACTCGTGTAATGATGAGCAGTTATTAGAGAATATAATAACCGCAATAAAAAAACAATTAGAAATGATCTTCCTGCTGTTCGTGGATGTTACAGAATGACCGGGTGGCTTCGTGTTGTCCGGATTGTGATGTTATTTAAAGCTTATTTAAAGAGAAACAGTGTGACACGATCGGACAACACAACCAACCCTGAGCACCAACAACAGCAACACGTGGGAGGAAGTTGGACGGCAGGAGCAGGAAGCTGTCAGAACATCCTTCAGAGCAGCAGCGGGATGTTTAGAGCTTCAGGGCTGAATGTTGGAAATAATTTTAGAAAGCTATTTATTATCTCTCTTCACGGTTGGTTTTATAGTGCACTGTTCTCAGCGTGTCTTTATTTATTCGCTAAACTATGAATAATTTAAGGGCATAAATTAGACGTGGTACTGATCCGATACCCGGTATATCAGCATCGGGCCGATAGCAGGCAAAAAATGTTGGATCTGATGTCGGAGAAAACACATCGGATATCGGATCCTGTAACAACTGGATTTGGAGAATAAATTCATTTTTAGTGGAAGAGTTTATATACAAAGAGCCTCCTTTTGTTAGGATTGATTTTATTATATTTTAAACTTTATATTTTATTCTATTTAGTATATTTACAATGTGAGTGATTTTATGCGAAAGAGTTTAACTGTGAAGAGCTCCAGTTCAAAAAATAAAGTCGTTTTTAAAGAAAACAATATGGGATGAGGATCTGAGTATATCAGCTGATGTTCGAGGTTTCGGAAAATTAAAAGTGGAATCGTTCCATCTCTGGTATAAATGCTTTTCCTGGGGTGAGTCCCTCAGGGGTGAGTACTCGATTCAGAGGAGGCAGTGTTCATTTACGTCTCGTTTAAAATACAGAATCTGACGTTAATCACCAGTTTAGTACGTCTGAGCTTTTATTTACATTTCTGTTGTCCTTGTACAGCACTGTTTTTATTTATTTATTTATTTATTATGAAAGTAATATGACATCACATGACATAATCTCCAACAAAAAAAAGAGAGAAGTCCTCTTCAGTTTATTATGGACCACATGCCAGGAAAAATATCTCATGGTTTCCTTTTGGTTTCTTCTTCTTCTTTTTTTTTTTTTTTGACATTTAATGGGATTTTTCCAGCCCTGGATATTGACAGCGATCATAAATAGCATTAAAGCAACAGGTACATTTTATCATACAAACCTAAACCACTGTGTCATCCTTATTCCCGCATTGCTGCTCATTACACCACACAGCTGCTGCGTTCTGGACTCTGATTGGTCAGAATGTTGAGGTGTTGATTAGTTTTCTAATTTCTAACAGCAGCTCTGACAGAAGCGCAGGTTGATATTAATGCACTCGTTCTAAAACGTAATCGTTTCTATAGTAACAGCTCGTTCAAAAACATGTGCAATTGTTGATCTGTAAGGAGGCTTTTATTTAACATTGGAATGTGGAAGGAGTCTCCAGTGTCAAGAGTTTACGCTTTGCGGTTTCTAAGTAACATGATAATCTGCAATTAAATTTTTAAGAGAAAAGAGAAAAAAGAAAGGATGGCGAAGGAACGATGGTTTATACGATAGCTGCAAAGACGTAAGCGAGAACAGGAACTAACTTGTTAAATGTAACTATAAATGGATAAAAAAGTATGTTGCTTTTTTAATAAATGAAAAACTGTAATCGTTAGTAAATTGCTGTAGTGTAAGAGGAATAAAACACTGCAGGTCGTGCTGTTATAGGAAGTTAATCAGTGTGGCAGCAGTAACTCCGCTTCATCACACCACCCTGTCGCTGATTATTTTACTAGAACAGCATGACACACGCAGTGTTTTATTCCATTATCGTCAGTGGAACGAGTCCTTGAACATATCAGTGATCACATATTCTCTGATATCCACAGACCATATAACACTAAACCACTGTGTTATTTCTCCAGTTTATTTTTTGATGGATTTATATTTATTATGTGTGTGTTTCTGGTCTGTAGGAGGAAGTTGGACAGCAGGAGCAGGAAGCTGTCAGAGTGTTCTTTAGAGCAGCAGGGTGGTGTTTCAAGCTTCAGGGCTTTAAATAATTTTATAACATTTTCATGATCACTGCTCTTTTGTGGTTCTTGTGCATTGGTGAGATTATGTAATGACGAGAAAAGCTTATTTTTATGGAATAAAAAGCTGGAAAGCATGAATATGATTTTTGTTATATGCATTTGAGGAATAACTGATTAGCCTAGGCGTGTATTTGTCTAACTCAAAACAAGGAAATATGAAGATACATATGCATGAATGTTTTTAATAGAAGAATGTAAGTATAGTACAGAACTATGAATACTACAAAAACACACACGAGAGAACTAGAAACATGCGAGAACCAAGAAACAAGAACATACAAGGACACGGTTAGGTATGTTCTCATTTATCAAAGCGTGCCTTGGCCACACTCATTTGCATAAAGAAATGACTCTAAATCACCAATCATAAGAAAAAAATACACCCTCCTTCAATCCCATGCTTTTATTTACCTTGGACTGGATTTCCTGGGACGCTCACTCCTGGGAAGATTGGTAACTGTCTTGAAGGCTCTCCATTTGTACACAATCCTTCTCACTGTAGAATGGTGAATTTCAAATTTTTGGCGATGGCCTTATAACCCTCCCAGATTGATTAGCAGCAACAGTTGCTTCTCTGAGGTCATGGCTGATGTCCTTTCTTCCTGGCATGAAGTGCTCCAGAAAACCAAACTGCCAAAACTTCTGCTTTTATAGAGGAAGTCACACTTCTGTGCAGTTCATTAATAACACCTCGCTGCTAATCACTCTCTTAATTTACTTTTTTAGGGAAAAATGAATAAAAATTGAAATCTGTGTTTTTCTTTGCTGTCACCTGAGGTTGGTGAGAAGTTGGTGAGAACCACACAATTGTTATTTAGGCCCTGATAGGGTGTACTTTCTTTTTCCCCCATGACTGTATGGTAAACAATTTCTCTTTAAAAAGCCCAGTACCCTGCTTGCGGTGAACTTCACAGACAATAAAGTAGACTCGTATATTTTAAATATATATGTTTTTAGAGTTTATAGGTACACTGCATGCGCATGTTGTCCTGATATGATAAGATATAAGATATGATGGTGTGAGAATCCCTAATTATTGTCGTCTTTTCTGCTGCCGTATCTGGAAATGTAGTGTATTGCAGTGTGAGCGATATGAATGCATGTAAGACGCGTGTCAGACCCGTCTCCAATTTCTCAACATGAGAATAAAGATCAAATAAAACTCTACCAGAGAAAATGAAATAAACCGACGAGCCACTCATCACTCCTAAAAGCAAGTTCCTACGTGCACAAAGCTCCGTGTGTCAAATCTTCAAGTGAGGCGTCATCACCATCAGTCTTTAATACGATTTTACTGTACATTTCATCTGTCACCTTGTTGTGAGCTGCGAAATCAGTAATTACTGTCTGTTCCACTGATATGACTGACAACATTGCACTCTTCTACAGAAGCCCTGAACCGCAAGGGGTAAAAAATATTTATTATTTATATCATTATTTTTTACTTAGTATCTTGTTATTTTTGACTTAATATCTCATTATTCCTACATGATATCTTATTATTTTTACTTACTAAGTCATTATTTTGACTAGTATCTTGTTATTCTTATTATTTGTACTTATTATCTCATTATTTTGACTCACTACGTCAGTGGTATTTTTTTTTTTTTCAATTGCTATGTACTATACTAAGTTGTGATTTTGACTTAGTATCTCATTATTTTTGACTTGGTATCATTATTTTTCCTTACTAAATCATTATTTTCACTTAATATTTCATTATGTTTTGTTACTAAATTGTTATTTTCACTTGGTATCTTGTTATTTTTACTCACTAAGTCATTATTTTGACTCACTAAGTCAGTGGTAATTTTTTTTCAGGTGCTATTTATTATACTAAGTTGTTATTTTGACTTAGTGTCTCATTATTTTGACTCACTAAGTCATTATTCGGATTCACTAAGTTGGCGTTAAGTTTTTTTTTTTTAATAATTATTTTGACTCAGTAAGAAATGAGATACTATTTCAAGTAAAATTTCTAATAAGTCAAAGTAATGAGCTATCATTTGGAAAAGCTAGGAATGTGTGTGTACATGGTTTCATGCACCCAGGAACATAAACTATTACCTAATAACATCTAATGAAGCTAATTAAATGAACGAGATGTGTGATATTAGTCAAAGAAATCCAGAATGGATTCCTCAAGAATCCACTTCTGTCGTTTAGACAAGTTTTAATTGTCCTCTACGTCGTGTAGATTCTCAAACGCACCGGAGCGAGTACACACCCCTGAGGATCTCACCTCACACACACTCAATTCTTCTGCTTCTGCTTAACTCCTGTTTTTCTGGGAGTGAATAAACAGTGACATAATCAAACTAACGCACAAAAACCCACAAATAACACAAATTTATTTAAAACCTTCAGCCCTGAAGCTCTGCTAGTTTAACGGACATTTTGACAGCTTCCTCCTCCTGCTGTCCAACTTCCTCCCACAAACCCTGATCCGAATCAGACGGGAATGAAACCGAACAGTGTGTGTCAAAATAATAAACAGCATTAGAAACTTTTATTAAAACTTATATTTGGTTAAATGTTGTAGATTTTAGATGGGAAGTAGACACGACTTAGCACCAGTAGCTCATTCATCCAAAAAGAAAAGCTATGTATTATTACTACTATTGTTTTTGTTCATTTTTAATATAAAAATGAATTTCTAGTTTTTTCCCTTTGATGGTACATTAAAATCTGAGTCAACTTAAACCTCTAGAATGAAACACAAACAACAACAACAACAACAACACAAAGAATTTAGCATAAACTTTAACACAAAATTAAATTCTATACTTGACTCAAAACTGTCGTACAGTATAACAGGAGAGTTTAAATATTAAAATAAAACAGTATAATTTATCCACTTAGATATAAAAAAGAACGATAAATAAAAAAATAAAACATTAAATGTACAGTATTCAGTCCTGGAAAGAACCACTTATAAAACTTTATAAAAAAAAATTAGACAAATTTTTGCAGTAAAATGAATTTAAACAAACATCAAAATCCAAGGCACTGTTTAGGACATAAATATAAAAAATCTATAAATTCAAAGCGGTAAATCATCAAAAAGGAGTGAAATTCACACGTATATTAGGAAGGACACGAGAAATTAATAAAACAATAATTAATTAAAAAAAGGGATTTAAGTGGTGTATAATTAATGCTAATGCTAATAGCTGTTTATTTCTACATGGTATTTAAGTAGTGAAGCTGAAAGTGTGTTTTGCTTTTGTCCTTCAAACCTGCATTTTCTGCTCATTTTATTCACATTATTATTTCACTTTTATTCTTGAATTAAAAATTAATAAAAATGTAGTGAAATTAATTCTTTTGCGATGTTTTATTTAGAAGTTAAAGTTGAAATATTGTTAATTCTATTCACATTTTTATTGACATTATTATTCTTGATTAAAAATTATGACAATGTGTAGTGTAGTGATGAAATTAATTAATTTATTAAGTTATAGTTGAATTTCTGTTTATTTTATTTAAATAAAATTAAAAGAAATTGTAGTATAAAATGATTCAGTTAATTCATTCGACATGTTTTTGTTTATAGGTTATAGTTGAATTTCTGTTGTAATTCTATTTACATTATATTATTGATATTAATTTTTTCCATAAAATGTAAAGCCAAAAATTTAATCTATTTCTATTTCAAGTTGAATTTATAGTTGATAGAATTCTGTTTGTTCAGTTTATACGTTAATATTGTAATATTATAACATAAATATGTGGGTTAAAATAAAAGTTATAATAATAATAATAATAATAATAATAATAATAATAATAATAATAATAAAATTGTTCTTGTACAAAGATGAAAAAAAAGTAGTGTAAAGCCATGAAATGAATTAATTTTACATTTTTTATTTTGAATTATTTAAAAAGTTTTGTAGATTGTAAATTGTAGAATTTCTGTTTATTTTATTTACATTAAATTATTCTTAAATAAAAGTAATAAAATCATGTAGTGTAAAGTGATGAAATTAATTCATTTTATTTTTAAGTTATAGTTAAAGTTGAAGTTATTACCGAAAAGTAATAATGATGCTGTGTAGTGTAAAACCATGAAACTGATTTGGAGTACATTTTTTATTTATTTATTTATTTATTTATTTATTTATTTATTTATAACTCTTACACATGCTTGTATAATTTTGCTGTATTATTATTATTATTATTATTATTATTTATTGTATTTCATTTCCTGTGAATATTTTTACTGTTTATTTTATTGTAAATATTAAACCCACGGCTGCTGCTGCACTGAAACACATCACTGTAGCTCTAAACATGTTCCGTTGTTTTATATTTATATATTTGTATATATTTATATAATTATATATTTATTTATTTCACTCTTTTCTCCTGGAGAGCGTTTTTTTTATTTCGGTCCGAGTTCTAGCCGATGGCAGTAAACGCTTTATTCTGCTGATGCTTTAATAAAATATTCCCTTCAGGTTTATTTTCATCGTCAACACACACACACACACACACACACACACACACACACTTCCAACGTCACCTTGTTGTCATGTGCAGAAAAAAAATCCATGTTCAATACAAAGATCAAACTGGTCAGTGTGTGTGTGTGTGTGTGCGTAATAGTTACCCCCTCAAACATGGTGGGAGATCGATTGGTTCAGCCTTCTGTGCTCAGTGTGTGTGTGTGTGTGTGTGTGTGTGTGTGTTTGAGATGTGATCCTCCAGTGTGTGTGTGTGTGTGTGTGAATATGTATTGTGTATCAAAATCGTCCCTCCAGTCAGCGCTTACACTTTCATAGCAGTGTGCGAACATGAACATTTCCCTTGAGATACGTGTGTGTGTGTGTGTGTGTGTGTGTGTGTGTGTGTGTGTTTAAACGCACCCTTAAGCACAGAATAATGTAAAGCGCAAACAGCTCCTCATGTTAAACATGAAGGTCATGTGACCTTTTGTTTACGAAATAAAGTGTATACGAAAAAAAATAAAATAAAATAAAACAAAGATAAATACAGTAAATCAAATTGATAATAAAAATTGTGTTTTTTTCCATAAGAAATTTTTTTTGGTAATGTGTTTGTGTTAAATATTGATATTTATCGTCTTATAAGCGATTATCATCACACAGCTAATAACACACATCTCATCATTCGCTGAAATCTGACTTCCTGATTTATTTTTCATCACCAAAATAAAAAATAAAATAAAAATTCCAGTCCGTTTTATAACCCCAGCTCATGTTTCATCATCAAACCAAATCATTAAGGAATTTTTTTATAAAGAAAATTGCAACGAGAACAAAGAAAAAGCCGTAAACATAATGCATGAGTGAAAACGAGAACGATCTGCTCTTACAGGATTTATTATTCTCAGATATTCAGCAGATCTTCAGTATATTTGTAAGATATATTTATTATTGGTATTAAAATAAGATTTATTTCTTAAATATTCTTGTAACATATTTAATATTGTTTAATATAATAATAAAGTATATACACAGTATATGATTGTACAATAAACTTATTATATATATGTATATATACCACTGGAAGACATAATTATTATTGTTTAATACAATATATAAAAATATAATAAAATAAGATAGATTATATAGATAATGATCTAAACAGTGAACACATTTAAAAAAAATATTTGTGTTGTTTATTAAATTATTTAAATCTAATTTTTTTTTCCAATTTAATCTTTTTATTTATCTAAAACAGAATGCAATGAATAACCACAGTCCATTTTATTCAAAAATATAATAAATATTTGATTATATACTGTGTTTATAATATAATTGTATATACATGATATATAATCATACAGTACTTCCTGTAAATTCTTTCAACAGTAAAGATATGAAATATTTCTAAATATCAAAATATTTACTACACTGTAAAAAAAAACAGTTAAAAAAACAAACAAACAATTTTTTTTTTTTTGATTAAATCATGATTTATGTTTTGTGTTCAGGTTGTTCCAGGGTTCACGGTGAGCTTCTTCACAGTTCTTCTTTTCCAAAATGTGGTTTATTATTTAACAAAATACAAATTGTTTAATTGATATTTAAATATAAATATTAGATTAGATTAAATCAATAATAAATCATTTTTAAATTCAATTGAAGTTTTTCACCTTATAAGGTATATATGTATATATATATATATTCCTGTGTATTTATATACAGCATGTTACAATTACAATTTATTATTTATTAACGAATGACACATTTAACTTTTTATCTGTTTATAATTACAGAAACGAGTTAGTTCCTGTTGTCACTCACGTTATAGCAGCTATAAACAGTCGTTCCCTCAGCAGCCGCTCTTTTGTCTCTCTCTTCGAGTTAATAAGATAAAAATAAAACGCAGCTTGTTGTCTTTTGTTACCGAGAAACCGCAAAGAAGCGTAAACTCCTCCGTCCTGAAGACGTCGGAAAACTTAAAGTTACAGCTTCACCTCTGACTGTTACAAAGCGCTGACACTGGAGACTCCTTCCATCACTGTTACACAAACATCTCCTTACAGATCAACAATTACACACCTTTTTTAATTGGTTTATTATTAGTGGAGCGCCAGCAGTATGCATCCCTGTTACTATAGAAACCATAATGTACTGCTCATATATTGACAATGTGTGTGTGTGTGTGTGTGTGTGTTTTATTGTAATGCAACACATACACTGTATAGTACGTATAGACAAACAAGGTGAAGTTGTTCACTGAGTTTATGCTCTGTCAGTCCTGTTGCCTTCATTGACACCGTGTGTGTGTGTGTGTGTGTGTGTGCGCGCTGATCTCTGTGACAGTGTGTTAGCTGATAAATATGCAGACTCCTCTTCACTACAGGATGAGCAGGAGTAAGCCGTTTTGTCATCTCCTGATTCTATTAGCATTTTTACATCTGATTTTCTATCTCTCACTCTCTCTCTCTCCCTCTCTCTCTCTCTCTCTCTCACACACACACACACACACACCATGTCTCAGAAATACCTGGAGCTCCACTGAAGTGTTTTTTTTTTATGTTTCTATTTTCTTTGACAAAAAGATCGGAAGGTTGGACCTTTTCTATTGATAGTATGTTTTTAGTCTTTATGGCTCCTCTAATTCCCACTGTTTTTACTGATCTAAAACACAATGCAGTGAATAACAGCAGCACACTTTAATAATAATAATAATAATAATAATAATAATAATAATAATAATAATAATAATATAAGTTTCACATTCTTCTTTTTTCTCAAAAATATGTGGAGATTCAGGAGACTTTTTTTTTAAAGGAAGGACATCATTAAGGAGGGCATTGTCAGGGAGAACATCAGGAAGGACATAACCATGGTGGACACTGGCAGAAAGGAAAATGTCTGGCAGAACATCATCAGTGAGAACATCATCAGGGAGAACATAATCAGTAAGGACAATGTCAGGGAGGTCATCATCAGAGAGGACAATGTCAGGGAGGTCATCATCAGAGAGGACAATGTCAGGGAGGACATCATCGGTAAGGACAATGTCAGGGAGGACA
>CM075005.1:1118581-1138058 GCA_037576675.1 Pangasius sanitwongsei | reverse complement strand
TGGATGGGTTAAATGCAGAGCACAAATTCCGAGTATGGGTCACCACACTTGGCCACAAGTCACTTCACTTCACTTCATCAAGTTTCATGACAATATGCAAATGTCTTACTGAGCGACAACCTATCATCCTGTTTGATGCACTTGCCAGTCGTTATGGGAGAACAGTTTCAAAGTTCCTCTGATAAATTTTGTTCAGACAGGTCTCAAGATGATGCGAGTCGGACTTGGTGAAGGTTGGACAAAATTTGGAGGAGGAGGAGAAGCAAAAATGGCACTTGGATAGAAGCATTTTTGACATCCTGTTGTAACTTTTGACCAGTAGGTGGCACTGTCTTGAAATTTGGTGCATAGTCTCAGGGCATGTTCCTGAAGATGCCTACCAAGATTTATGTCAGTGTGTAAGGTCGTTGCTGAGATACAGCCTCACTTCCTGTTGTTCCTGAATTGTTGGCACATTACGGGCAAAGTGTTTGGAATATCAACATTATTTTGATAACTTTTGTCCAGGTTGGTCTGAAGATGATGTATAACAAATTTGGTGCTGGTGTGTGTGACTCGACACATGGTTCAAAAGTTATGACCATAAATGTACTTCCAAATTAGGCCCAAATTTGACGCAATGGTGGCGCTAGAGCTTTGGTAGCACTTGGCCCAGATTTGGTCAGAATGTTCCTTAGACCCTCCGCAATCATTGTACCAAATTTCACAACTTTTTACCAGATGGTTCTATGGGCTGCCACAGACACTCTAGCCAGAAGAAGAAAAATAATAATAAGAAAAGGTAGAATAACAATAGGGTGCTTATTCACCTTTGGTGCTTGGCCCCCTAATAAATACATTCTGGACGGCTCAATAAAGAAAGCAGCAAAGAGAAAAAAAAAAACCAAAAAATGCAAAACAAGAAAACTAAACAGAAAGAAACAACAGATGGGGATTAAAAACAGAAAGAAATGAAGGGATAAAAGAAGTAAAAGAAATTGAAACACAGAGAATCATCAAATGAGCAAGTGAAGAAAGAAAAGAGGTAAAAACAAAGACAAAGGGGAAACTGAAAGAAAAAGAATGAGAAAGAAGGAACGACAAAAAAAGAAAATAAGTAAGAAATGTTATAAAAAAAAAAGAGCAAGATAGAAAATGAGAAAAAACAAAAACCAAGAAAAAAGTGGGAACATCAGAAAAATAGAAGTGTTTAAAAAGGACACTATTATTGTGTGTGTGTGTGTGTGTGTGTGTAGAGTTATAATATTAGATGTCAGGGAGCAGATTCAGACACAAGTGAAGGTCTTTAGTGTTTACTGTGCAACGTGGCAAACAAAACAGAGACGTAATCTAAAGGCAAGGTTGATATTCAGACGAGGAACAAACAATGCGAACTAGACAAGAGCGAAAAAAACAAAAAAAAAAACAAACAAGAAAAGCAGAAACTAGATCAACACCAGGAAGCTGATCAGTAAGTCACAGGTTTGGTCTTGAATGATAGCACATGTAGCTGGCAGTGAGTGTGTGGAGTGAAAGTCCTTTTGCGGCTGGGATTGAAATTGAGTCCAGGTGTGTGTGATCAGTAATCAGGTGAGTGTGAGTGTGAGAGAGTCTGTGGTGACTGGGTGTTGTAGTCCTCAGCGGCCATGTTTGTAGGCCGTGCTGTATTCTGGGAATCGCCATGTCTACGCTGATCTAACTACAATAGAGAGAGTGCGCTTATACAGATGTATATATCCATGTATTTATCAAAATGGCTTCCAGGAAACAGAACCCTGTAGCAGTGTGTGTGTGTGTGTGTGTGTGTGTGTGTGTGTGGAACAGTTCTAAGAGGCGTGGCCTGTTTCTCGGGGCGAGGAGGTGGTGATGGCTGTACTGTGGTGTGTGTCGGACACCATGATTCTGAGCTGAGAGTCACGTCACACATGCAGATGTTCTGGTGATGGTGCAGGTTCTCCATGAAACATGATCATGTGACCAGCGCACTCTTTCTTTCTGTCTCTCACTCCTTCTACACCCCTCTCTCTGTCTGTCTCTCTCACTCCTTCTACACTCCTCTCTCTGTCTGTCTGTCTCTCGCTCCTTCTACACCTCTCTCTCTATCTGTCTCCCTGTCTTTCTCTCCTTTTGCATGTTTCTGTCTCTCCTTCTACACCCGTCTCTCTGTCTGTCTCTCTCTCCTTTACACTTGTCTCTCTCACTCCTTCTACACCTGTTTCTATCTCTCCTTCCACACCTGTCTCTCTCTCCTTTTACACCTATGTCTCTGTCTCTCTCCTTTTACAACCCTCTATCTCTCCCTCTCTCTCTCTCTCTCCTTTTACACTTCTCTCTCTGTCTCTCTCTCTCTCCTTCTATATTTCTCATCTCAGTCTATACCAACATGAAATAGAAAGAAAAAGAAAGTAAAGAAAGTGAAACTGAATAAGAAAGAAAGAAAGTGTGGTTCATGTTCTTAATGCACACTTTTTAGTGCAGGTCCACTGAAGTGCCCTTCATGTAGGGGCCCTAAGTAGTGACTGTAACCCACAGTGAGTCAGTGCCGAGCTGTACAGTACACTGCGGTGTAATAATCCTCACTAAAGCTACGAGACTCACTGAATCATTCTGTTCACAGTCGAGTGATTCATCTGTTTACTCTTGTTTTACTGCGTGTGTGTGTGTGTGTGTGTGAGACCCTCGAATGATGACATCACAACACACAGAAACAGGAATCAAGGATCAGAGTGACCATAAATCATCTTTCTCCATCACACACACACACATATTTATGTTATATATAACTAATACACACTGTAACTAGTCTTACACACCTATGGCCTGAAGTTATAAAAATCAAGGAGAGAAAGAGAGAGTGAGAAAGAGTGAGAGAAGGAAAAAGGGAGACAGAAAGAGAGAACGACAGAACATATGAGAGAGACAGAAAGAGAGAGAGACAAGGTGATAGTGAATCATTTCACTTTCTTTTTCTTTCAATTTCACTTTTCCTTCCTCTACTTTTCTTCCTTTTTCACTTTTTCTTTCTTTCTTTCTTTCTTTCATCACTTCTTTTATCACTTGTCCATTAAGCTTCTGAGAACTTGTTATTGTTTTTTCCAGCTCTCAGTGAGCGAGTGTTATTCTCAGGTGTGTGAGTGTGTAACACAGTCGTCTCTCCCGCAGGTACCGTCGGAGCTGATTTTCCTCAGAGAGTGGCCGGAGTTTCCCGTGTCCCCACCATTTTCCCGACTTTACACCCGAGCAGAGCCGGAATGTGTTAAGGAGACGGCGGGACTTTTCCTCACGTCCTCTGTCCTGATTTAGATTTATGTGTTTTTCTCCGGCCCTGAGATTCAGTTTCCCTCTCTGTGTAGAACAGGGCGAGTGTGTGTGTGTGTGTGTGTGTGTGAGTGTGACTCAATTGGAACAGTGTGTCACTGCTGTGCTCTGTGTGTGTGTGTGTGTGTGTGTGTGTTGGCCTCCCACTCTGACTGTAGAAAAACAGCTTGATTTAATCAGAACTGGGCGTGAGACCAAACCGAAGCGAGGCGGTGAGGGGACACAGCGCCGACCCGGGAGGCCCGACAACAAAAAGCGTGTGTGTGTGTGTGTGTGTGTGTGTGTGTGAGAGTGTGCGAGAGTGTGTGTGTGTGAGAGTGTGCGAGAGTGTGTGTGTGTGAGAGTGTGTGTATGTAAGGAGCGGCAGTCGGGATGTTGGACGCAGGATGTTAATGTGTCCCTTAGGTAGAGAAAAAAAACAGGCTGCGCTTTGACATTCAGCCTGAAGAATTTCCTCTTCCCTCCCTGCTGCATTCCTGCTGACGCTGTCGTCTCATTCCCTCAGGTGTCTCACTCACTCCCTCATGTGTCTCACTCTCTCACTCTCTCATGTGTCTCACTCACTCACTCATGTCTCACTCACTCCCCAGTGTGTCTCACTCACTCTCTCACTCACTCACTCATGTGTCTCACTCACTCACTCATGTGTCTCATTCACTCCCTCATGTGTCTCACTCACTCACTCACTCACTCATGTGTCTCACTCACTCACTCATGTGTCTCACTCACTCACTCAGTCACTCATGTGTCTCACTCACTCCCTCATGTGTCTCATTCACTCCCTCATGTGTCTCACTCACTCACTCACTCATGTCTCACTCACTCACTCACTCATGTGTCTCACTCACTCCCTCATGTGTCTCACTCACTCACTCACTCATGTGTCTCACTCACTCACTCACTCATGTGTCTCACTCACTCACTCATGTCTCACTCACTCACTCATGTGTCTCACTCACTCACTCATGTCTCACTCACTCACTCATGTCTCACTCACTCACTCACTCACTCACTCATGTGTCTCACTCACTCACTCACTCATGTGTCTCATTCACTCCCTCATGTGTCTCATTCACTCCCTCATGTGTCTCATTCACTCCCCAGTGTGTCTCACTCACTCACACACTCCCCAGTGTGTCTCACTCACTCACTCATGTGTCTCACTCACTCACTCATGTGTCTCATTCACTCCCTCATGTATCTCACTCACTCACTCACTCACTCAATCATTCATGTGTCTCACTCACTCACTCATGTCTCACTCACTCACTCACTCACTCATGTGTCTCATTCACTCCCTCATGTGTCTCACTCACTCCCTCATGTGTCTCACTCACTCACTCACTCATGTATCTCACTCACTCACTCACTCACTCATGTATCTCACTCACTCACACATTCATGTGTCTCACTCACTCACTCATGTCTCACTCACTCACTCATGTGTCTCATTCACTCCCTCATGTGTCTCACTCACTCCCCAGTGTGTCTCACTCCCTCCCTCATGTGTCTCACTCATCACATTCACTCATTCATGTGTCTCACTCAATCACCCACTCACTCACTCATGTGTCTCACTCACTCACTCATTCATGTGTCTCACTCAATCACCCACTCACTCACTCATGTGTCTCACTCACTCACTCACTCATTCACTCACTCACTCAATCACTCACTCACTCACTTACTCACTCACTCACTCACTCACTCATTCATGTGTCTCACTCACTCACTCATTCACTCATTCATGTGTCTCACTCACTCACTCACTCATTCATGTGTCTCACTCACTCACTCACTCATTCATGTGTCTCACTCACTCACTCACTGATGCACTCATGTGTCTCACTCACTCACTCAGTCACTCATCTGTCTCACTCACTCCCCAGTGTGTCTCACTCACTCACTCGTGTCTCACTCACTCCCTCTTGTCTCACTTCTTTCCTTATTTTCCTTTTCTTTCTTTCTTTCTTTCTTTCTCAATTTTCTTTATTCTTGTTATTTCTTTATTCTTTCTGTGTCTCTTTTGCCCTTTATTTCTCATTTTCCTTTTCTTCATCACTTTCTTTTCTCACTCTTTCTTTCTTTCTTTCTTTATTTTTTTCTTTCTTAATTTTGCCCTTGCTGTCACTTTTTTCTTATTTTTTCTTTCTTTCTGATTTTATTTCCTTCATCCTCTTTTTCTTTAATTGCCATGTCCTTTCATTCTCTCTCTCTCTCTCTCTCTCTCTCTCTTTTCCCCTCACTCATTGCGGTACAGCCTCAGACCCATGCTCTTCACCCAAACAAACAAACACACCACGAGGAGCAGCGAGAGGCCACAAGGGCGGTAAATAAAACACAAAGCACAGCAATGAGATGTGAAATGAGCTGCACGGGGCTCGTAAATATTCACCCCCCAACCCCCCCCCCCCCGCTCCTGCCCGCTCCCAGTACCGGTCCTCCACGTTTACTAAAGTACAGAATTCCGGCTCTGTCCCAAACGTGTCTACTTAACGCTGTCTCTAGAGCGTCGAGCATTTTTGGAAAACGCCACAGACGCTTTACGCAGTCACTAGTGAATATCCTTATCTTATTTGCTGCTGGTTGCCATGGTTACCAGGCACAACATCAATTTGACACCATATAAAGATACATAAAGAGACACTTTATAGAATTTAAAACATTTTTAAATGTATGTTTTTTTTTTTTTTTACAGTGAAAGGCTTCCATAACTGCAAAAAAAGAGAATCTTGCTTAAACATCCACAAATTGTGCCCAATTTGTCCCCCAGTTTCTCCAACATGCCAACTGTTGCTTTCACGAGGGCTTCAAAATACTCGGCGATGAATAAAAACTTATTAAATTATTTTCATTAATAAGCAAAAGGAAATCCAACATTTTGTCAAATTATGTTTCTCAAAAAAGTAGACAATTGTTTAAAGAAGCAGCTGAGCATGTGAAGTCTCTCACTGGTAAATCGTGTATTTTTTAATAATACATCTGAGACTGAAGAAAATCTCACATTAGTGTTTAATAAATGATGAAAATAAAAACAGTTCCTGTTCCTCTGCACCCAGACCTTTAGACCGAGCAGCAGTGAGTTTGGAGAACTCGAGGAACCTTTCCCACCTAATGAAAATGCAGAAGATGGTAATTTCTGTACCGCAGACAGACTTCCTACTCAAATTGTGCTCCCGGTGCTGGAGGTTATAATTACAGTTCAGCCATCGAAACCCTGCCTCTGGCTCAGGAAGTCCTGCTGCTGGCTGCTGCTATTGTGCTCCTGAAGCGCAGCCGTCCCGCGGGGGAGAAACACTGCGGACAAAGTGTTTAAACATATAAATCCACATGTACGGCTCACATCTGCCCTGCAGAAGGGTAGTTTAGCTTAAGGGAGCAGTTTGGCAAAAGAAATTACCATCAAATGTAGTCGAACAGTTAAAGACAGTTTGCTGTCTGATATTTGCATCTTTGGCTTTGTACTGGAGCTATGATGCTAACGGAGCTAACACATAATGGCAGTCTACATCACCTCAAATCTTTCTCCCATAAAAAATCTGCCTCAAATCACATCAAGTGAGATTTAGAAACATCATCTAGATCTTATGATCTTAACTTTCTCTGAAGGCCATATGCACTGTATAACGACCTATGACCCACATTCCAAACATGTTTTAAAGCACTTTTTTAAACGTAAAATGCTACTTTACGTTTCTCAGTTTAGATTAGTGACATGTTTACTTCAGTTGTAGCTATTTCTGAAATCTAAACTGGAAAGTGGCACTTATTTTAACCAAAAATATTTATTACATCGGCGGTAGTATGTTGTAAACTTTTGTATTATGTTGTAAAGTTAATTTTGGAGTATGTGAAAAATTATAATTATCCATTTGTTGTAATGATGTAAAGTAAACAAAATTTGTAAAGTTGTGCATTTTTGATCTAGTATGTTATAAAGTTTTGTACAATGCTGTAAAGTTGTACAAATTTGTTGCAGTATGTTGTACAGTTGAAAAGTGTCTTATGCTGTAAATCTTACAAAATAATTTTTGTAGTGTGTGCAAAATTGTAACATTTTGTTGTAATGTTGTAAAGTTATACCTTGTGAAGGCTTGAATTATGTTGCAAAGTGTTGTAAAATATATGTTATACATGTAGTATGTTGGAATAATTTGTATTTTGTTGCAAAGTTGCAAAGGTTTGGTGTTAAGAATAGTATTATGTGGTAAAATTGTTGTATTATGTTGTAAAATTGTATGTTGTAAAGTTGTGACGTTTTGCATTATGTAGTAAAGTTGTAAAGGATTATACTATGTCTTAATGTAATTTTTTTTTTAAATTGTGTAATTTGTTATAGTTTTGTATTATGTATTAAAATTGTAGAGCTTTGTACTCTGTTGTAAAGTTGTAGTTTTCTATTTTGTAGTAGTTGTAAGGTTTTCTATTATGTTGTAAAACGTTAAAGCTTTCTAGTATGTTGTAAAGTTGTAAGGTTTGAAGGATGTTGTAAAGTTGTGTATCATGTTGTAAAATTGTAAAGTTTGTAATCTGTTGTGATGTTTGTTGTAAAGTTGTAATGTTCTGTCTTGTGTTGTAACTGTAAAGTTTTATAATATGTTGTAAAGTTAAAGTTTTGTAGTGTGATTTCTCAGTCATGCACTGTGCAGAACAGGGCTGGGTTTGTTTGGCGTTGGTGTTGAATGTTATGAAGGCTACTTATAACGCATCATTCGTAATTCATAACAAATATGACTTTAATTCATTTCATTATAAATATGACCTTCATATTACTGAATAAATATCACTCTGTAGCTGAACACTGAAACGTTATTTGTGGAGGTTGCCATGTTGGACCACCAGAATGTGTTTCCTTAGCGATTTGGTATAACTCCGCCTCCTAGACGCCTCCTCCCCAAGTTTAAATCATGAATGATGTGGATGATAATCAATACACACTTGAATATGTAAATACTCTGTACAACATCGCTGCTATTTTACGCATTAATATTTTTAAAAACACACTTTCAGAGCTTCACCATGTTGTCTGAAGCATGACGATAAATATTTGGGTGTCACTGACGTGCATTCCTTGCTAGCTACATTAGCACAGTAAGTTCAAAACAAAGCCAGGCACCAAACTTATCCATTACACTTAACTGTATTTCCTTTTCGCTACTTTGCAATGTTCCAGTCTGTCTCTTTTTCTCTTTTTCTCTGATTTTAAACCAACACAGCTGTAATGTTTATTATAAAATCCCCTCAGTGGTGGAAACAGAGCGTTAAAACCCCTCTTCAGTCTTGAGCCAAGATAATAATGTTAAAATAGATATTTTTAGACTTTCACAATTGTTCCACTTTTAGTAAAATGTTGTCCTGAACAGAACAGAAGGGTTAATGAGTCAGAGTCGAGCAGCAGGCTGTCGTGTTTTGGGGCTGTAGGGACGTGTGTGTGTGTGTGTGTGTGTGTGTCTCCAGAGTGTGTGAGGTTTTGGAGAACTGTGTGCAGACAGATTTATATGTGTTTCGTTTGGAATGGTGCAGAAATACGTCAGGACAGCGGGGGGATTTCTGGAAGTCGTCTCCGCTTTCCCCGAGGTCAGCACTTTGTCCTGCTGAGGACATTATGAGGTGACAAGCGGCTTTAAAAAACGCTGATTTGTTGGACTGCTCTTTCGCCTTATTGGTTCTTTTCCTCGCTCGCCTCCGTGATGTAGTGGTGCTCCGCTTCCAAATTTGCGGGTGACACCATTCCCCTTTTTAAAAGGAACTGTGAGGCCACAAATGGAACGTCCACAATGTCCCATTCACTCGAATGTAGTCCATCGGCTGAGACACGTTTAGTGATGTCTGCTTCTTTAGTGTTGCACTGGAGCTTCGAGGCTAATGTAGCTAACGAGGACTGGAAGATTGTGCACGTGTAAATCCTCCCTCAGTGGTGGAGCCCATGTCCTAAAGTACTTTATTCCTCTTATACCACATCAAACTGCCAATGTGCCAATGATTACCATTTAATATTTTTTAAAGAACAACATTTTTTTTATCCATTTATAGTTACAAGCACTGTTCTGTGAAACAAGTTAGTTCCTGTTGTCACTTATGTTACAGCAGCTATAAACAGTCGTTCCCTCACCAGCCTCTCTTTATTCTCTCTTGAAATTAATAAGACAAAAAAAACCAAAAAAAAACGCAGATTATCACATTACCGAGAAACCGCAAAGAAGCGCAAACTCCTCTGTCCTGGAGATGTCAGGAAACTTAAAGTTACAGCTTTACCTCTGACTGTTACAAAGCGCTGACACTGGAGACTCCTTCCATAAAATCACCAGATCAATGATTATGCAGGTTTTTTAATCCGTTTGTGTGGAGTATGCATCGTACATGTCCCTGTGAATGAGCTGTTGCTATAGAAACCGTAACGTATTAGAACGAGCGCATTAATATAAACCTGCGCTACAGTCAGAGCTGCTGTTATAGAAAACTAATCAACACCTGGATTCTGACCAATCACAGTCCAGAACTCAACAGTGCTGTGGGATAGGATCTAATAGTTCACCTTAAACGATCCAGCAATCCATCAATAAACTAAGGGAAGGTGAGTTACCTGGAATTGCACAACCATAATATTTTTTTTTCCTTACTCATATTCCGACAAATTCCAGCCTTCTGTGCAGTGATCGTTCCCGCCTCATGTGCTGGGATTGATTATTTTAACTCCCAACAAACTGCAGATCGGATAATCATTAGTGAAATTGGAAAAAAACAGACTGTGAAAAATAAATATTTGCAAATAAATATCCCCTACACGACATTTATCAAAGTAAAAACAGAAGAAATATAACACGCTTATATAAATATATAATATATAAATATAATAGAAATATAATCCTGTTACTTATTTAACAGTAAAATGCAGGCAGGAAACTTTATAAAAATGCGCTTGTTGCTTGAGATGGATTAATGTTTAAATGTGTGTTTTCTAACTAGTTACAATTATTTAATAAATGGCACCACAGATGTGGAATCGCTCTCACGTTCAAATAGTGTTACGATAGAGGTGATGCGGTGATGTGGTGCATGATGCTAAACTGGCGTCTCTAAGCGTTCATGAGTTATTAGCTACATTAGCCTCGTAGCTCCATTTCAGCCATAAAGAAGCAGACTACGTTTTTGGAAAGTGGTACATCGACTTTTTGTCTGTTCAGTTCCTTCAACATGAGCCTCTCCATGATTGTTTTTAAGGTGTGTGTTGATGTTCAGGGACCTTTTTTGTTTGGACCACACATGCATTTTTTAAGCCGCAACCTAACATTTTAATAACGGTTTTACCCGAAAGTCTCCTGCACGGTGTGGAATTACAGCAGGAACTTCATTTAGCTGCCTCTTCCTCTCAGGAGTGCACTGTTTGGAGGCCCTGCTTTAGCGTGACGGCGACATGGAGCTGAAATATTATCACCGAGCAGCCAAAGAAAAGACGTTAAGTTGAAACACACACACACACACACACACACACACACACACTGTGAGACATTACCATGTCCAGCAATGGAGAAAAAAAAAAAACCCACAAGACTTCCCAGGACTGTGCCATAAAATTCTTGAGAGTTCGCAAAACCTCAACGATGTGGAAAAGACACGGAGCCTCGATGCCGAGTCATCAACATGGTGACATTACGTCCTGCTAATAATTCCCTGCTGTAGCTCATTTCTCCGTGTCTGTAACGACAGCACTGACACACAGCAGGCCCGAGCGTGATTCACGGCTCCCGCTGCCCTTTCCATCGCCGCCGAGTTAAAAAAAATCTTTCACTAGAGGAGAATTATGAGGTGTTACAGCAGGACTCCGACAATGTTTTTGTCTGCAAGTGGATGTAATTATTAACGCTGGTCACCACTTAGCAATGTTCAGTCCCAGCGTCCCTCTGCTCGAGTCTTTCTGTCATAACGCAAGACAGTTGAAACTGTTCATTCTCAAATAATGCTTAATTGATATTCTTTACATACTAATCAATATACACAATCCTGATAGAAACTAAACAACAGCCCCCGAGCAAACCTTTGATTTCCGCTTGCTGCCTCACAGTGAGCTGAGCGTCATCTCTGTAATGGAACTTTGATTTTTTTTTTTTTTTTTTTTTTACAAATGACTGCTCGTGTTCTTTAGAGAAACTGAGCCAAGACCTTAAAGGTTCATGTTGGAAAAATCATTTTCAGTATCGTTCCACTTTCGGTAAAAATCTGAAACTGAACGTCAGTGTAAGAGTGTGAGTCTCTGGATCTCAGTAGTGACTCCACCAGGATCTAAAAACTCATCTTGCTAATCTGTGGTGGTAAAAATATTAACAAACAAATAACAATAATAATAGTAATAATAATCATTTGTGATGTCTGTGTATGTTAACAATAAACAATGTGCAAGAATAGATAATAGATGCAACACAGAAAGCCATTGACAATGCCATGTAACTTACTTACATGTGAAGACACTAATGGCGGTAATGACAATGACAGTAATGACAAATCACAATGGCGGTAATGCCAATGGCGGTAATGCCAATGGCGGTAATGACAAATCACGATAACGGTAATGCCAATGACAGTAATGACAAATCACGATAACGGTAATGCCATTGACGGTAATACCAGTGACGATAATGACAAATCGCGATAAAGGTAATGACAGTGACGGTAATGACAAATCGCAATAACGGTAATGCCAATGGCGGTAATACCAATGATGGTAATGCCAATGACTGTAATGACAAATCGCGATAACTGTAATGCCATTGACGGTAATACTAATGACGGTAATGACAAATCACGATAACGGTAATGCCAATGACGGTAATGCCAATGACAGTAATGACAAATAGCGATAACGCTAATGCCAATGACGGTAATGCCAATGGCAGTAATGGCAATGACGGTAATGCCAATGATGGTAATACCAATGATGGTAATGCCAATGACAGTAATGACAAATCGCGATAACGCTAATGCCAATGGTGGTAATGCCAATGACAGTAATGGCAATAATGGTAATGCCAATGCTGACGATGGTAATGCCGACGACAGTAGTGATAATGCCGATGACAGTAATGCCAGTGCCAACAACGGTAATGCTGATGATTGTAATGCAAATGCCAATGACGGTAATGCCAACGCTGATGATGGACAGCAGTGATAATGCTGATGACGGTAATGCCAATGACAGTAATGCCGATGCCAATTGCGGTAATGCCGATTGCGGTAATGCCGATGGCGGTAATGCCGATGACATTAATGCCAATGTTGGTAATGCTGACGCCAGTGACAGTAATGAGGATGATTTAATGCCAATGACGGAAATGCCAATCACAGTAACGGCAGTGACAGTAAAGACAATGCTGATGACAGTAATGCCGATGACGGTAATGTCAATAATGGCATTGAGAAATGTACAGATGTTTTAGTGTTTGTGTGTTTAATGTTATATTTTGCTATCTTTTTGGTTACTGGGTGAAATTGTCTGCTGGTTGGCGGTCGTGATGGAGCTCCAGATGTTATCTGAGCGGTGGATTCCCCAGGTCTTTCAGGGCCAGAACAGCGTAGGCCTTCAGCGGGACTGTGAGCAGCTACGGCAATGAAATTAGAGTTACTTTTGGAGTACTCTGCAAACCAGTCTGTTTGTGTGTTCCGCTTGTTTGATTTTATTTTGTTTAGCATTATTTCATCTGTTCTACTTTTGTTGTAAAGCGACCTTGGGTGTGAGAAAGGTGCTATACTAAATTAACCCTTCTTCTTCTTCTTCTTATTATTATTATTATTATTGTCCCACAGTGCTGTTGAGTTCTGGATTGTGATTGGTCAGAAGGTGTTGATTAATTTTCTGTAACAGCAGCTCTGACAGTAGTGCAGCTGCAAAACACAGGCTTATATTAATGCACTCGTTCTAAGACGCTATCGTTTCACAGGAACGCGTGCAGTGGACGCTGCACATAAATGCATTATTTTAAGGAGATGTTTATTTATGGAGGGAATCTCAAGTAACAGCCTGAGGTAAAGTTGTAAGTTTGTAAGTTTTCCACCCTTCCAAAAAAACCCTTAAGGAATCTTAAAAAAAAAAAAAAAAAAGTATACTTTTATATATAAAATAGTTTAGTGCAATCAGTAGATGCATCCCCTTAAAAGTTCTATAAAGAACCCTGAAAAACATTCCTCTCTCAGCTACTTAGATCCTGTTTAGGGAGGTAAGAGCACTTAATCTTCCAAAGAACCTGTAAGGAACCCTTTTTAACGAGTATAGAGACATGAGGAGATGCTGATCTAAAGATGGAGAGATGGAGTCCTGTTGAAGGTTCTACGTAGAACCCTACATCTTCAGGTTTCTTTGCGGTTTCTTGGTGATGTTACAAGCTGCATTTTTTTTGTTTTGTTTTGTTTTATTGATTTTAAGAGAGAGGAAAAAAGAAAGGCTGGTGAGGTAATAACTGTTTGTAGCTGCTATAACGTAAGTGACAACGGGAATGAACTTGTTTAACAACATAAAGCGTGAGAATGTGAGGATGTTATAAGAAAAGAGAGAGAGAGAGGAATACACCCCTGAGGAACTCCTATACTGGATTGTATTGTGCATTGAGCTACATTTATTTTTAAAAAAAGGAAGATTTTATATGTAGATATGAAAAGATATATATTTGTATAGCGTGCAAATTGTGAGTAACGGTTAAAGTGGTGTATCTGACCCTCAGCGTGGAGGTGTGTGTGTGTGTGTGTGAGAGAGAGAACTGGACTGGTGCTGGTGGAGTTTCATGTGTGGAGCTCGAGGGTACTGAATACAGAATGAGCTCCGGCCCGTCTTCAGCCCTGCTGCTCATCTTCAGCAGTTTCATACAATTTAAATGACAAACCGCCTTACGAGGCCTCGTTTTCCTCCCCGGCCTTAAACAACAGAAAAAAAAAAACGAACGAAGGCGAGAAAGATGGAACAAAACAGCGAGTGTGTACACTTGCCTGCGAAGGAAGCCTGCAGCATCCTCGGAGATTGGAGCGGAGCCGTTAAAAAGGCCCCGTGTCGGTTCTGGATGGTCTGGGCTCCGAGTGTAACCCTGTTTAATCCTAGCAGGCTTTCACATTAATTCTTAAAGAGCTCCACGCTGCTGGAAGCGGCTGTGCGTCAGAGCTCTACGTGATGGATCAGCTCTCTTCTCTTCTTCTCTTCTTCTCTTCTCTTCTCTTCTTCTCTTCTCTTGTGGATATAAACACTAAAAACAAGTGGGTTTCCCTCACACACATCAGATCTGCGTACATCTACGCTATATCTTCATAATAATCACACCTGAGACACGACACCAAGCAGAAGATGTCTGTTTCTGTAACACGCATGTGGAGTTTATTAGCAGTTTATCGTTTAAAATAAAAGTTTATTAGCATGTTAGTTAGTTAGTTTTTTTTTTAATGATGTATATTACCATTTTAGGTTTTTTATTTACATTTATTAGCATTTATTTTTTTAATTTTATGATTATTAGCATATAATTTATCATTTTATGTTTTAGCATTTAATTCTTAAATTTAAGTTTATTAGTTTTTATTTTATAATTTTATGTTTATTAGCATTTATTTTTCAAATTTAATTTTATTAGCATTTAATTTTTAAATGTAAGTTTATTAGGTTTCAATTTTTAAATTTAATTTTATTAGCAATTTAATTTCTAATTTTATGTTTTAGCATTTACTTATTAAATTTAAGTTTATGAGATTTTTATTTTGTTAAATTCATCCTGTTACTAAAGCTAATGTTCCACATAAGTAATAAATGAAAAGCATGTAGAACTGTACAACAGAAAAGAGAACCTCTTCAGGAAGATTCAACTTTTCATCTTTCCAAAGAATCCTTAAGGAACCTTTCTTTTTTTTAAGAGTATGGTGCAATTAGGAGATGCATCTTCTTAAAGGTTCTCTGAAGAACCCTACAAAACGTTTCTATCTCAGCTAAGGATCCATTTAATCTTCCAAAGAACCCGTAAGGAGCCCTTTCTTAATGAGTGTAGAGAAATAAGGAGCTGCAGATCAGAGAGGGTTCCACTTAGAACCTCTTTAGAGAGGGTAGTACCATTCATTTTTATAACAATTAAGGAATTAGAACCTCTTTACTGCAGTAACAACCATTAATCTTCCAAAAAACAAACAAACAAACAAAAAAATAAACAGTTAAACCCCATTACTTTTTTTTAAAGAGGAGATGCAGATCTAAATTCATTTTATTTGAGAAACCGCTTTAAAGGTTCTATGTAGAACCTGAAATAAGGTTTCTTTTACAGAGAACATTCAAAGTAGTACAGCTTCTGGGAGGTAAACAGCATTAAGGAACTTTTTTGTTAAAGCCTGTGGAGCAATGAGGAGATGAGGACCTAAAGTCTTCAGCGAGGTAAGAACCATTAATCTTCAAAGAACCCTTAAGGAACTCTTTTATTATGGTCTTAGATAGGGGTTCAAAGTAGAACTTCTTTATTGGCTACGAACAGTTAATCTTCAGAAGAACCATTAAGTGCTTTCCTAGAAGTGTGCAACAATGAGGAGATGCAGATCCAAATTTGTTTTCTTTGGGAGAACCCCTTTAAAGGTTCTATGTAGAACTGGACAAAGGGTTCCAAGGAAAACATCTGGAAGGGGGTAAGACCCATTAATATTAATATTCCAGAGAACCCTTAAGGAACTCTTTCTTATTAAAGTGTAGAGAAATGAAGAGATGGTCAGTCTGGGGAACCCTCTTAATGGTTCTATTTAGAACCCTACAGAGGCTTTCTCTTTTATTGAAGGTTCCAAGTAGAATCCTTTTAGGACGATAGGAACCATTCATCTTCAAAAGAACCATTAAGGAACTCTTATGTGTGGAGCAATGAGGAGATAAAGTCAGTTGCATTCCAGGGGACCCCCATTAAATATTCTCTGCAGAACCCTACATACTGGTTTCTTGATCAGAAAATGTTCCAGGTAGAACGTCTTAAGGGAGGTTAGTACCAAAAGAACTCTTTAAAAAAAAAACATTGTGGAGATGCAGATTTAAAGGTCTTTTGTCTTTGGGAAACCCATTTAAAGGTTCTATGTAGAACCAGACATAGGGATATTCCTTCAGAGAGGGGTTCAAGCAGAACCTGTTTAGGGAGGCAAGAACCTTTAAGGAACCCTTTTGTTAAAGAGTGTAGAGTAATGAAGATGCAGATATAAAGAGAACCCCCTTAAAGGTTCTATGTTCAAAATTAGAGATGGTCTCTCTTTCAGAGAAGATTCACATTTATGGACGTAAGAACCATTAACCAAAGAACCTTTAAATAAATATTTTTTTTAAAAGATGCAGATGCAGATCTTAAGCTGGTTCCCTTCTTGGTTCTTTGTAGAACCTTATAAAGAGTTTCTCTTTTATTCAAAGTTCCAGGTAGAATTTCTTTAGGAAAGTAGGAACCGTTAATCTTAGAGAGAAAGCTTAAGGAACCCTTTTATGATGTGAATGATGAGGAACCAGATGTGATCTAGAACCCTGAAATTCCACTATCGGAGTTGCTATGGTGCTCTTTAACATCACCGTTACGGTTTTGTTTACATTTTTGTTTACGAGGCACTTCTCAGTGTGTTTGTTCACTCAGAGTATTTTGCAGTGGAGAAAATGAGCAGGATTCTAGTTTCCTGTGTGTGTGTGTGTGTGTGTGTGTGTGTTATGAAGATGGTGAAGGAGGAGATGGTCTCCACGGGCCTTTGTTCTGATTCCTCCACACCACAATACGGTTTATGAAGCCGCGGCTGCTGCGTGGTCAATATCTGCGATCGATGGGGCAGAAGTTTGGGCTGCCACGGGGCCTGACAGATGTGTGGGGTATTATTGGGGAGGAGAGAGAGAGAGAGAGAGAGAGAGGGAGAAGTGTGTTTTGATGGAGGACGTGGTTCTCCCCGAGGCTGCAGGGTTCTTGGGGGTTTCTGGGCAGCGGTGGTGATGAGGAGGAGTTATTAAACCCTCATGGCGTTGTTTGCGTGCGCTGATTGTCCTTCTGTTTGATGGAAGCTTAATAGAGTCCAGATTCCTGAAATCAGAGCTGCAGCTTTCTGATTGTCAAGGAAACGCAGGTCACTGATACTTCCACTAAAATGTAATGACTGGAGAGAGAGAGAGAGAGAGAGAGAGAGAGAGAGAGGGAGACGGGGAGACAGGGACGGAGAGAGAGAGAGAGAGACGGGAAGAGAGAGAGAGAGAGAGAGAGAAAGTGAGAGGGGGAAAGAGAGAGAGAGACAGGGAGACAGGGGTGGGGAGAGAGAGAGAGTGAGAGGGGAAAGAGAGAGAGAGACAGGGAGACAGGGACGGAGAGAGAGAGAGACAGGAAGAGAGAGAGAGTGAGAGGGGGAAAGAGAGAGAGAGAGACGGGGAGAGAGAGAGAGAGAGAGACGGGAAGAGAGAGAGAGAGAGAGAGTGTGTGTGTGTGTGTGTGAGAGAGAGTGAGAGAGAGTGTGTGTGTGTGTGTGAGAGAGAGGGAGAGAGGGTGTGTGTGTGTGTGTGAGAGAGAGGGAGAGAGAGTGTGTGTGTGTGTGTGAGAGAGAGGGAGAGAGGGTGTGTGTGTGTGTGTGTGTGTGTGTGAGAGACAGAGTGTGTTTTAATGTCCTGATTTTTACATTACTGTCTATAAAACATAGACACAAAATAATACTGTTAATAATAATAATAATAATAATAATAATGATAATAATAATCATAAATAAACTAAACTAAAATAAAAGTAATACACAAACGTCAATTTTTAAACTTTCTAGACTTTGTCCTTGATGATTTCATTTTTTAATGTTTTGTCATAAAAAAGAAAAATAATTCAACAGAACACTTGATTTTTCAGCCGTGAACATGGCCTGTGTGATGATTTAGACTCTTCTTTTAAATGATTATTCAGACTAATGATTTGATGATTAGTAAATATGTGAGTAATTTAATAATTATTAACACATCCATTGTTTACAAAACATAAAAATATAACTCTGAAATCCTTTCAGTCCATAAACAGAATATTTATTTAAGTGAAAGTGTGTTTAACGTGCATATTTAACCTCTTTTCTGTGGTAATACACTCGTCATAAACCGTTCACAAAACCCCTTCAACAATTACACACATTTTCCGCATCATTTAGCGCTACACATCAGAAACACCTTGTAAATATGTCACCGTTAGCATGAATTTATTATATTTAATATGTGATCAATTCTCGGAGAAAATTCTGTTCATAATCCCTGAACAGTAAAGAGAACTCCAGGACAAGCCTCATGTCTCAGATGAAATAAGTGAGCGTGATCGCGTTCCGCTAACGATAACAAATCGCACTCGAAAGGCCATGCGTGGCACTGCAAGCGTTTCACACACGATGGAGAACATGCTACTGCGATGTTTTTTGCATTTTTTCCTTCTGAAGCAGCCCGATCCAGAGACACCTCTCCTGCCCTCATTAATTGAGGTTAATTTTTTTGGCCCTGTGTTAGCATGAGTGTTTTTTTGTTTTTTTTTCAGAGATGAATTAGCAATGCGCATCATGAGTGTGTGTTAAATAACGCCTTCCTACTGGGCCATATGACGAGCCGAACAAGCGCCAAGAGAGCAGGTCACGATGAATTACCAATTCTCACGGAGGAAGCCAACACACACACACACACACACACACACATACACACACACACACACTTTTTTCACACATTTTCTCAATCAGAGCTAAACACCGAGGTTCAAGAAGAAATAAATGTATTTATTATTATTATCAGTAACATATAAACCTTACCATGCTAACTCTGATGCTAATGTGATTAAAGTTAGCATGGTTCCACGCTCATCAGGCTAAAACCATCCGTCAGCAACGTTATTTCTGTCACCATGGAAACCGAACTGATACCGTGCACCCACTTTGTCAACAGCTAACTTTGCTTTCAGTGTACTCCCAATTAATGCTAGACCTGGGAACGTGTTAACTAACTAGCTAGCAACCTTGCTGAAATCATGCGATGTTACAGAAGAAAACACAGAAATCTATCTGTTCATCTATCTATCTATCTATCTATCTATCTATCTATCTATCTATCTATCTATCTGTCTGTCTGTCTGTCTGTTTATCTATCTATCTATCTATCTATCTATCTATCTATATACAGTCAGGTCCATAAATATTGGGACATCGACACAATTCTAACATTTTTGGC
>CM075005.1:1097214-1116825 GCA_037576675.1 Pangasius sanitwongsei | reverse complement strand
CTGGTGTTTAATGTGAACCAGAAAATCCCTGATGGAACCCATTAAGCCTTTCTCCCAGTACACGATGGAACCCATTAGAGAATTTTACTGTCTTTTTTTCTGAAATTCAACAGAACTGAAAATGTTCCGCGTGAGCCGTGATCCCTCGCAGCCTTATTTATTTTATTTACTGATATTACGATCTGTCAGTCTGGTACGTCAGAATGATGTCATGTGACACGCCGTGTGATCGCTTACATCATTATTACAGGAAGTGAGAGTGCAGCCTTCTCTAGCGCCCTTCTGTTTTCTCAGTAAATCTCCTTCTCTAAATCATTCCCTACACCCTACACCCTACACCCTTCTCCCTACACCCTACACCCTTCTCCGTACACCCTACTCCCTACACCCTACTCCGTACACCTTACTCCCTACTCTGTACACCCTACTCCCTACTCCCTACACCCTACTCCGTACACCTTACTCCCTACTCCCTACACCCTACTCCCTACTCCGTACACCCTACTCCCTACACCCTACTCCGTACACCCTACTCCCTTCTCCCGACACCCTTCTCCCTACACCCTACTCCCTACACCGTACACCCTACTCCCTACACCCTACTCCCTACACCCCACTCCCTACACCCTATTCCCTTCTCCCCACTCCCTACACCCTACTCCCTTCTCCCTACTCCCTACACCCTACACCCTTCTCCCTACTCCCTACACCCTACACCCTACTTCCTTCTCCCCACTCCCTACACCCTACCCTGTACACCCTACTCCCTACACCCTACTCCCTTCTCCCCACTACCTACATTCAGGAGCACAATCTAGTGCACATACAGGAACATAACACAGGGAACAGAATGAGTGATGGTCAGTTCGATTCGTTCACTACACTGTTTCATCAGTCCACTGTGGGTGTGTCCCAAACGAAACACGTTTATATAGTGAACAGGGCGTGTGGTTTGGAACACGCCCACAGTGGACTGACGTATTTAATGAAGGAATTTATTTGCTGATTTCGACTCGATCCCTCATCTAGCACACTTCATTAAAGCTGAAAAAAGCAACGTAACGGCCCTTGTGCTGTCCTCCAGTATGATTAAAACTAGGGGAAGTGGACGAGGGCGCGTTAGAGACAGGATTGGGACGCAGTGTGTGAGGATGTAAACAGTCGGATGAACGGCTTGACGCTGATGGACGGCCGTTATAATTCAGCATATTGTTCCCTGTGTGAAGACGCGGCACACAAAAGCTTCAAAGAGCGCCGAGACTTCCACTGCTCCGATTCCGCAGGACGAGGGAGGGAGGGAACGAGGGAGGGAGGGAACGAGGGAGGGAGGGAACGAGTGTGGAGGTGACTGGCTGATTTATTTCTGTACTCGCTCCAGCTGCTGGCTGCATTACGTCTCACAAACGGCAAAAACAGGGGGAGAAAGAATGCAGCATGTTGTTCTACTTTCCCTCGCTCTCAACAGAACGTGTCGCTGAATTTGCTAAAAAAAAAAGGCCTGACTCACAAAAAACGATGCAACGACAGGAAGCTGTAAATATTAAACTCCAGCGGAGCAGAATTTCCACAGCTTTCCCTTTTTTACTCCACACACACTGAACTCCAGTTTAATCCACACGGCCAGGCTGATGCAGCTACCAGTCCAGCATCGTGCAAACGCTCCTTTAAATCCAGCGCTGAGGTTTTCCCCTCTCTCATCTGCTTCTCACTGCCTGACGTTCCTTATTAATATTAATATCATTTTATTTCATTTATTACTTAACAAGTTAATAACAGGGAAGCCGACGAGGACGCGTTAAAAACAAAGTCCTGTTTTATCAGATGAATAAAATGTAGTCAGAGTTTAAATTTAATAAAACTAGTTTAATAAAAACAAAAAATTAATAAAATCAAATTAGTAAAACTAAATAAAATAAATAAATGAATAAGAATAGTAGTCAGTCAGCTAAATCATATTTCATTCACTTGTCCCTTGTTTACTTTTGTTTACTTTTCCATTCATTCTCCTTTTTTTCTCCAAATTATCTTTCCCCATTTCACTCCTATCACTCAATCCAAAAAAGTGAAAGCAAACAAATAAAGCTTTACAAATAATTCAAAGCTGACGTATCTACGTGTGAAGAAAAGCCGCGAGAGAAAACTCTAATTTCTTCAGTATTTAATCAGTGATTTGTTGATTTGGTTTAAAGATGAAGTGAGAAATAAAAGCAGTGAAAACACTTGAGGAGCTTTGAAGGTCAGCAGGAGGCTCACAGCAGTCACTCAGCCTTTCACTTACTTTACTGCTGCGATTAGACACGCAGACGGAGCTGAGACACACCACTCACTCCCTCATCCACAGCTCCACTGACTCACCGAGACGGGGAGAGAGAGAGAGACGAGGAGAGAGAGAGAGACGAGGAGAGAGAGAGAGACGGGAGAGAGAGACGGGGGAGAGAGAGAGAGACGGGGAGAGAGAGAGAGAGAGGAGAGAGAGAGGAGAGAGAGAGACGGGAGAGAGAGACGGGGGAGAGAGAGAGAGACGGGAGAGAGAGAGAGAGGAGAGAGAGACGGGGAGAGAGAGACGGGGAGAGAGAGACGGGGAGAGAGAGAGAGAGACGGGGAGAGAGAGACGGGGAGAGAGAGAGAGACGGGGAGAGAGAGAGGGACGGGGAGAGAGAGACGGGGAGAGAGAGAGAGAGATGAGGAGAGAGAGAGAGACGGGGAGAGAGAGAGGGACGGGGAGAGAGAGACGGGGAGAGAGAGAGAGAGAGAGAGAGAGGGACTCGAGTTTTCACATACTTTTATTAATATTTAATACTTGATATTTATCTGAACATAATAAACTGTACATATCTTTAAAAAGAAAAGACCTTAAAACAATATCATCCTCATCAAACATAAAAAACAAATAAACATAATAAATACACTTGCACAATTCTCAAAATATTTTAAGTTACTATATATATATATATATATACATACACATACGCGCGTGTGTGTGTGTGTGTGTGTGTGTGTATTTAAGAACTTGCATCACAAATTTAAGACTAGTTCATTGTCATAATTCACTGACAGAGGGAGAGAGAGAGAGATGAGAGGGGGAGAATTTAATTAAATTAAGAGAGACAGACAAAGAAAGAAAGAGAGGAAGACAGGCAGAGAAAAGGAGAGAGCAGAGAGGGCAGAGAGGAAGAGAGACAGATGGAGAGGGAAAGTGAGAGAGACAGATAAAAAGAAATACAGCAAGAGACAGACAGAGAAAGAGGCAGAGGGAATAACAGGCGAAGAAAGAGACAGAGAGAGAAACAGATAAAGAGAAAGGCACTGAGAGACAGACTGAGAGAATAACAGACAACAACAAGAGAGAGAGAGAGAAAGGGATAAAGAGAGAGAAACAGTGGTGGAGAAAGCGAGAGATTTAAAAATAGAAAGAAATGGAAATTAATCAGATTGAATTAAGAGAGTAAGACAGGGAGACAGGTGGAAAGAGAGAGCGAGAGAGAGACGGATGGAAACAGAGAAACTGAATTTACAGAGAGGTTTCACAGAGAGGTAGAGTAAGAGAGAGAGAGACGGAGAGACAGACGGAAAGAAAGACATGGGGAGAGTTAGAGAAAGACTGTCCATCGGATTCTCATGAAATGTGAGACAAAGAGAGAGCAAGATTTCTGGAGAGAGAAAAAAAACAGATAGCAAGAGAGAGGGACTGATTTAATTGAATTGAGAGAACAGCACAGAGAGAGGGAGAAAGAGAGGGACTGAAGAAGAGGGATGGAGAAAGACAGATAGAAACACACACAGAGAGAGAGAGAGAGAGAGATTCAAATGAACAATTTTCAGAACAGTTTAAATTCCACATTACCTGTGGGATGAAACCTGACTGAGGGATGAAATGTGAGAGTGAATCTGACCTCTAGGTGGCAGCAGAGGGATCACGAGTCCGATCTGAAAGCAGGTGACAAGGTCTCTCAGGTCGAGTTCCGTCTGTCTGCCAAATATCGTCCCAATTTATCGTCGTTAAACGTAAAGAATGTCCTCTGAGATCCAACAGCGATGTTTTAAATAACATTAGCTAATCACGAACATGCTAACGTGTAAACATGCTAACGTGTGAACATGCTAACGTGTGAATATGCTAACATGTAACACGGTGAAAGGCTCCTAGCTGTCAAAATGACCAAATCTTTCAATTCTCACTGAAAGTGTCGCATCTTGAGCGGGTTTCATGATAACTGAACACCGGGAACACAAGATCTAGCTCATTAATATTCGCTCAAACGCAATTTCATTGGTCCAGCAACTTAATTTGAACATTTTATTGTCAGCTGAGTTTGCAGATCATTTCTGACACGCTGAACATAGCTCACAGAAGGCGGAGCTTAATGTTCCTTAAAGCACCGTGCTCTAGCGCCACCATCAGGCCACAGTAATTTGTTATATTGACTAAATTTTGTGCTAACGTTCTAATGAAGTTAACAAGTTTCTCTGTGACATCAAAAGCTGCGTTATTTTTGTCTTATTGACTTCCAGAGAGAGAAAAAAGCAATGCTGGCGAGGGAACGAACATTTATAGCTGCTATAACGTAAGTGACAACAGGAACTAACTTGTTACATGTAATTATAAACGGATAAAAAGTATGACATATCGTTCTTTAATAAATAATAACTTGTAATTGTCGGTAAATTGCTGTGAGGAAGAAAACACTCGGGGACGTGCTGTTACAGGAAAATAATCCGCTTCATCACACCATCACTCAGTATCACTTACATGCAGTGGGTTAGGGGCGTGGCCTGGGGGTGTGGCCTGGGAGTGAGGTCATATCAATCAGCACTAATAGAGAGAGTGATTTTCCAAGATGGCCGCCGGGATAAATAACATTCCTGTGGGACAGCGTGAGCAGAAAACGTCATGTAGTGGAAACAGTGATATCTGTTATTTATTTACGATTATCATACTTGGAATTGATTGTACTGTTGCAGCCCTCACACACACACACACACACACACACACACAGTAGACAGGCAGTAGTGGAAGCGTTTTGACGTGCTGTCACACTCGGATAGCTGAGAGAGCGGCGCACTCCGAGTCAGTCTTATTAAGGCGGATGTGTTTGGAAGCTCGGCCGGACGCTGGGGAGAAAATAGGAAGGACAGAGCGAGAGGAAACATGGCCGAGCCTCTGAAGCGCTCTGACACGCTTCAACACACACACACACACACACACACAGTCTTGCTGCGCTGTCGGGGGTCAAACACACTCCGCTTGTCCACACTGTGTGTCTCAGACTTACTGAATCTCTAATAGAGAGGAATACACTCTCTTTCTCTCTCTCTCTCTCTCTCTGTCTGGTACTCATACACTCACTCTCTCTCTCTCTCTCTCTCTCTCTCTCTCTCTCGCTGGTACTCATACACACACACACACACAGCTCTGTACAGTGTGATGATTCTGTTTTAGACCAATTGCTTCATGTCACCACAATCAGACAGACAGCTACAAAGAGAGAGAGACAGATAGAGAGATAGAGAGACAGACAGATGGAGAGGCAGAGGACAGCAGAAGGAGAAAGCGAGAGATCAAAACAGATAGAAACAGGAAGAGAGGCTTTAGAGAGCTAAAGAAGGAAAGAGAAATAGTGACCAAATAAGAAAAAAGTAGAGAAAGAGAAAATAAAATAAACTTGATCAGAAAAACACACACACACACACTTTGCTTTTTGATCTTTTACTGTTTATTTGTTATATGCATCCTTTTTTTTTTTTAATAAAAAGTTGTCATTTCAATATGATAACTACGTTCATTGAAATAATTTGGATATAGAGATTCAAGAAACTAAGAAAGAGAAAGAGAGATAGACAGAAATAGAGAGACAGAGAGGCAGAAAGACAGATGGGTAAGGAAGAAAACACTGGGTAACTTACAGCAGTGTAAACGTGTAGCTGTAAGTACAGTGTAGCTGTAAGTGGTTATGAAGAGTAATTGTGGGTTTAACGCTGTAATATGAAAGGAATAAACACTGTGTGTGTTGTGCTGTTTTAGAAACATAATCAGTGATGTGGTGTGTTACCCGCCTGTACTGTCACAACCCTGGAGTTGATGAATTTCCTGTAACAGCGCGTCCCTAAGTGTTTTATTCCTCTTACACCACAGCAACTCAGCAACTCCTACGGTTTCCTATTTATTACTGAAGAGAAAGTAACTGAGATGGAGAGAGAAATATAAAGTGAGGTAAAGAAGTAGAGACAGACAGAGAGAAAGGGAGAGAGTGGGATAGAGAGTGGGATAGAGAGAGAGGGATAGAGAGAGGGATAGAGAGGGGGAGAGGCAGAAGGATAGAGAGAGGGATAGAGAGAGAGGGAGAGGCAGAAGGATAGAGAGTGGGATAGAGAGTGGGATAGAGAGAGAGGGATAGAGAGAGGGATAGAGAGTGGGATAGGCAGAGGTATAGAGAGGGGGATAGAGAGGGGGATAGAGAGAGGGATAGGAAGAGGGGGGTAGAGAGAGGGATAGAGAGGGGGATAGAGAGAGGGATAGAGAGAGCGATAGAGAGAGGGAGAGGCTGCTGCACCTGTCCTGAGCTCGTAGCTGTGTGTGCAGTGAGAGTGAGTTAATTGGGTGAAGCTGTACAGCGTGTTAGCGCCGCTTTGAGAAACAGCCTCCTGACAGCTGAGTGTCAGCCGAGTGGAGCTGAGAGACAGATCGCTGTCACTGACCAGAGAGAGAGAGAGAGAGAGAGAGACAGAGCACTGTCACTGACCAGAGAGAGAGAGAGAGAGAGAGAGAGAGAGACAGAGACAGAGCGCTGTCACTGACCAGAGAGACAGAGAGAGAGAGTGAGAGACAGAGTGAGAGAGACAGAGCGAGAGACAGAGAGACAGAGTGAGAGAGTGAGAGAGACAGAGTGAGAGACAGAGCGAGAGACAGAGAGACAGAGAGAGAGACAGAGCGAGAGACAGAGCGAGAGACAGAGAGACAGAGTGAGAGAGTGAGAGAGACAGAGCGAGAGACAGAGCGAGAGAGAGTGAGAGAGACAGAGTGAGAGACAGAGAGACAGAGCGAGAGACAGAGAGACAGAGTGAGAGAGTGAGAGAGACAGAGAGAGAGACAGAGCGAGAGACAGAGAGACAGAGCGAGAGACAGAGCGAGAGACAGAGCGAGAGACAGAGAGACAGAGAGACAGAGTGAGAGAGACAGAGAGAGAGACAGAGCGAGAGACAGAGAGACAGAGTGAGAGAGTGAGAGAGACAGAGTGAGAGACAGAGAGACAGAGAGAGAAACAGAGCGAGAGACAGAGTGAGAGTGAGAGAGACAGAGTGAGAGACAGAGCGAGAGACAGAGAGACAGAGCGAGAGACAGAGCGAGAGACAGAGCGAGAGACAGAGAGACAGAGTGAGAGAGTGAGAGAGACAGAGTGAGACACAGAGCGAGAGACAGAGAGACAGAGCGAGAGACAGAGCGAGAGACAGAGAGACAGAGAGACAGAGTGAGAGAGACAGAGCGAGAGACAGAGAGACAGAGCGAGAGACAGAGCGAGAGACAGAGAGACAGAGCGAGAGACAGAGAGAGAGACAGAGCGAGAGACAGAGAGACAGAGTGAGAGACGGCAGCAGCAGTGTCCGAGTCGTGGCACTCGCTCTGAGCAAACGGTAAAGCGGACAGTAGAAGCGATCGCTCCGTGTGCTGGCGTCCTCACATCACTCACACACACCTACTGCTACACTGCAGCTACCAGGCTAACGGCGCTAACAGGAAATGGAGGTTTATGGTCGTTCAGGCTGTACGTGTAAATCATCACACACTCCGTCGTTTCTCTCTCAGTAAAACCAGCTGTACACACGGTTACGGAAAAAACACCCGATGAGTGGAAACAGAGCCAGCAGTGGCTGTCTGCATAAAAAAATAAAAATAATGAATTAAAAAATGAATTTAAAAATGAAAACATAATCCAAAAAACAACAGAAATCCAAACAACTATACATGAAAAAGTAATTAAAAATGAGAAACCTTCGAATTCAGACGTCAGCGGCATCCTGGAGTTAAAATCAAAAATAAAATCAAGTGAAAATGTGGAAGATGAAATGAAAAATGTCCGACTGCAGGTTACAAACATCACACCAGTGCAAGTTTTTCTGAACGGCTTTATTTCTTTCTTTTTAACTTCTAGTTTTTTATCCAAAGAAGAAGGTGTAGAATTTTAAAAAGCTGCTTACACACGTTCATGTCTTCATTTACACTTTCCCTCAAACACATAAATATCAACTAATACGGAAGAACTGAGAGAATACAAAGAAAGACAAATAAACTGATCATCAAAAAGAAAGAAAGACATGAAGAAGTGTAGAAGTGTAGAGAGGAAGAACGGATGAATGAAAGAAGGAAAGAATGAAAAAGAACACCTCCAAAACAAAAAACACCAGAAAGAATAGACTCATAGATAGATAGATAGATAGATAGATAGATAGATAGATAGATAGATAGATAGATAGATAGAATGAAAGAAAAAAGTGAATGAATGAATGAATAAATACACTGAAAAAGTGAAATGTAGAAAGCAAACAAGCACATAAACAAAATGAAATAAAAGAAAAACAAACTTTTATTTCTACACAGTACAGTGTGAACACATCAGAAATACTACAGGCTAATTCACACACACACACACACACACACACACACACACACGTGCGTGTGTGTGTGTGTGTTCCCCTGGTGCCCATTTATCTTCCCAGGTCTCACATTTAATTTCCATCAGGGTGTCAGAGACGGCGTTAGCGTTAGCAGTGTGAAAGTGACGACGCTAAATGACTTCCACTCGTCTAATTGAGTGTGTAGTGAGTGAAAGAGGATTGGAGCGCGACCCGAGTGAGGATCATTGTGTTTTAAAGAGTTGTGTGTGTGTGTGTGTGAGGGGTGTGTGTGTGTGTGTGTGTGTGTGAGATGATGATGATGGGTATCTGTATGGATGTGTAATGGAGCTCTGATGAAGCTGATGGTCTGTGACATTTATTTCTGAACATCTAAAACACTTTGACAAGGTTATTAACACCTCCGCTCTGTGCCTCCACTCCGTGCCTCCGCTCTGTGCCTCGACTCTGTGCCTCCGCTCCGTGCCTCGACTCTGTGCCTCGACTACATTCAACTCTATGATTCTTCTCCACGAATAGACTTCAAGACTTGTCTCCTTGCCTCAACTCCACAACTCGGAATTATATCTGGAATTTATAATGTCCATTGTTAAAAGCGCTTTACAAATAAAACTGAATTGAACCTCAACTCGACTCCACTCCACTTGACTCCACTCCACTTGACTCCACTCCACTCTACCCCACTCGACTCCACCCCACTCGACTCTACCCCACTCGACTCCACCCCACTCCACTCCACTTGACTCCACTCCACTTGACTCCACTCCACTCTACCCCACTCGACTCCACCCCACTCGACTCCACCCCACTTGACTCTACCCCACTCGACTCCACCCCACTCGACTCTACCCCACTTGACTCCACTCCACTCTACCCCACTCGACTCCACCCCACTCGACTCTACCCCACTCGACTCCACTCCACTCTACCCCACTCGACTCCACTCTACCCCACTCTACTCCACTCGACTCTACCCCACTCGACTCCACTCCACTCTACCCCACTCCACTCCACTCCACTCGAATCTACCTCACTCGACTCCACTCCACCCCACTCGACTCTACCCCACTCGACTCCACTCCACTCGACTCTACTCAACTCCACTCAACTGCATGACTCTACTCCACTCGACTCTATGACTTGATTCGACTCCACTTTACTCCACTCCACTCCACTCCACTCTACTCTACTCCACTCCACTCCACTCTACTCTACTGTACTCCACTCCACTCCACTCGATTCGACTCTACTCCGCTCCACTCGACTCTACTCCACTCGACTCTACTCTGCTCCACTTGACTCCACTCTACTCTACCCCACTCGACTCCACTCCACTCTACCCCACTCCACTCTACCCCACTCGACTCCACTCGACTCTACCCCACTCGACTCCACTCGAATCTACCCCACTCGACTCCACTCCACCCCACTCGACTCCACTCCACTCCACCCCACTCGACTCCACTCCACTCTACCCCACTCGACTCCACTCTACCCCACTCGACTCCACTCGAATCTACCCCACTCGACTCCACTCCACTCGACTCTACTCAACTCCACTCAACTGCATGACTCTACTCCACTCGACTCTATGACTTGATTCGACTCCACTTTACTCCACTCCACTCCACTCCACTCTACTCTACTCCACTCCACTCCACTCTACTCTACTGTACTCCACTCCACTCCACTCGATTCGACTCTACTCCGCTCCACTCGACTCTACTCCACTCGACTCTACTCTGCTCCACTTGACTCCACTCTACTCCACTCCACTGCAGTCGACTCCACTCCACTCTGCTCCGCTCGGCTCTACTCCACTCCACTCTACTCGACTCTGCTTGACTCGACTCCACCCCACTCCACTCAATTCCACTCAATTCCACAAGACAAGATAAAAGAAAGAATATAGATAATGGAAAATAGAGAAAAAGAAAAAAATGTCTAAATCAATCAATAAATAAACATGTAAATAATTAAATAAAGAAAGAAAGACAAGAGAAGACAAAGATAAACAAACAAATAAATACATAAATAAGAAAGAAAGAGTGATGTACTTTCTGAATGCTGAGCTAACCATTGATGAATAAGAAGAAATAAGAAATAAGAGAAAGAAAAAAAACACAAATGAAATGAAGAAAAACAAACAAATAAATATGACCCTAAAAGACATTAAGATAATAATAAAGCAGAAGATAAAGAAAAATAAATAAAAATAGAAAGAAAACACCTAAAGAAATAAATGACCTTAAAAAGAAAGAAGCAAAGAAAGAAAGAAAAGATATTTTATACGTACGTATTTATTTGATATTATTTTATTTGGTGTGAGCCGTAACCAGACTGGACGGATAACGTGTGTGTGTGTGTGTGTTACTGTGCAGAGTGTTTGACTGCAGTGTTGCGGTGATAAACGAGACGTGTGCGACTGAGAAACGAGGTGATTAAATAAATAAAGGCGTGTTATGTGAGCCGCGAGTCGGTTTGTCATTTATCGAGCATTTGAAAGTGCTGCTTTAGGTTCTCCTGCTCCAAATGAACCTTTAACTCTTTTACGGAAATCGAATCGTCTGTGGACGGTCGCTCGCGCTCTCTCCGGCTCCTGCGCTCCTCTGGAAGACGTTTTTCATTTCTCCGTCTCAGCGTCCTCCATCGTAATTCCCGTCTTCGACATCCACTCTTCTTTCATAACGCAATCAGCAGGAGGAGGAGGAGGATATCATTTCCTTTCTTCGCTTTGTCCAAATGTACTTTTTAAAAAAAAACTCTTCATGCTAAGTGGTGATATCTCTCCGCTAACAAGCTTACAGATCCATTAAATCCATCCAGGAGGAGCTGAGAGGCATCGACATGTCCCACATTCTCGTCTTGTGAGGAGATAATGAGGAGAGTTTCTGTGGAAAAGTGTACAGTGCTCCTGTCTTTTGGCCTAAAGGTGTTTTTTTTCCCTCCTGCTGTTATTTATGGTAAAGTGTTAGCGGGGTTAGCACAGGGTTAGCAGGTTTAGCATGGCACATTTTGACCTGAGATTGTATCCACGGGCGATAATTATGAATTTTTATAGCATGAAACATACGTTTACAGCGCGATCCCAATCATCCATCAATACAGCCGGTCAATTACTAAACTCATTACAAAACTCTTCAGCTACTACTGTAATTGTCTAAAAAAAGTTTTTCAGTGTAACTTCTTAACAAAGAGAGAGAGAGAGAGAGAGAGAGAGAGAGGAGGAGACAGTGAGGAAAGAAATCAATAAGCCATTTTAGTCTCTATCTATCAGAGCGGCCTGCCTCTCGTCTGTGTTAAGGCGCAGGACGTGGCACTTTAATGGGATGGCGCGAGCTGTTTGAAATGTATGCCAATGATTCCTGTCATTTCATGGCAGCCGTACCACGCTTCACCGAGCGCCCGCTCCTCCCCTGTCAGCTCCACGCAAGACGGCCGTTTAGTTGCAAACTTGGAGCATTTTTTTGCGCAAACCTGAAATGATGTGACTGATATCCCCCCCCACTTCCCCCTTCCCCCTTCCCCCCTCCCCCTCCTAAACACGGCCATGTCACTCGCACAGCTTTCCTCGTCTCCTCGTGAATAATCCCCGAACCCAGCCTGGGGTTTTCACCAGGAGCCGGAGTGCAGCTTTGTTTATTATTAGAGACGGAACGATACTGAAACCTCCAGTATCCCTCCATTCCGATACCCTGAAAGAAAGAACTAAAGAAAGTTAATACACACAAATAAACAAGAGGAACAAAGAATATACACAATGGAAAAGAAAGAAAGAAGGAATACATAAAACGGGAAAGAAAGAAATAAAGAAAGAAAGAACACACAATAGAAAAGAAAGAAAGAAAGAAAGAAAAAGAAAGAAAGAAGGAATACATAAAACAGGAAAGAAAGAAAGAAAAAGAAAGTACACACAATGGAAAAGAAAGAAAGAAAGAAAGAAAGAAAAAGAAAGAAAGAAAGAATACACAGATAAATGAACAAATAAAAAAATTAAATGAAGAAAGAAAGAAAGAACACAACGGAAAAGAAAGAAAGAAGGAATATATAAAACAGGAAAGAAAGAAAGAAAGAAAGAAAGAAAGAACAAATATAAACACAGAAAAATAACTAAAATAAGTAACTAAAGTAGAAAAGAAATGCACACAAAAAATAAGCACAGAAAGAAAAAAATACACACCAATGAAAATAAATAAAAACATATAAACAAATACAAACAAACAAACAAACAAATAAATAAATAAATAAATAAATAAACAAGCAAACAAATAAATAAATTAACTAATTAATCCATTTATAGTTACAGTTAGTTCCTGTTGTCACTTGTGCTATAGCAGCTATAAACGTCGTTCCCTCACCAGCCTCTCTTTTTTTTCTTTCTCTTGAAGTTAAACTCCTCTGTCCTGAAGATGTCAGAAAACTCAGAGTTACAGCTTTAACATCTTCACCTCTGACTGTTACAAAGCGCTGACACTGGAGACTCCTTCCATAAATGTTACTTAAACATCTCCTTACAGATCAACAATTAAACAGGTTTTTAATCTGTTTATTATCAGTGGAGCGTCCGCTGTACTCGTCGCTGTGGATGAGCTGTTACTATAGAAACAATCATAAGAGAAAATTAATCAACCCCTTCTGAACTCAACAGCGTCGTGGCGTAACACTTATTAATAAACTGGAGATGTTCTGCAGTATCTGAAACATCAGGGGTTGCGGTCAGGAGAGTTTAAAAGGCCCAACAGGAAAACAGTTAAGTTTTAAGGTGAGATTTAAAGACGCAGGTTTTGCAGATGGTCAGAGTGTAAGGAAAGAGATCCAGAGAGAGAGAAGATCAGCAAAAGCACCAAAAGGTGGAGAAACATCGAAGAAACCAACGCTGGAGAGCCTGAGGGTCTGTGTGGGCTGGTGAGGTTGAAGATCAGATAGACGAGAAGGAGCGTGATTATTAACTGACTTTATAAGTGAAGAGAAGAGTTTTGAGGTGAGCTGTAGTGCAGAAGTCTCGTGAAGACTTGGTGAGAAGCTGAGCAGCTGCAGAACTGAAGAACTGAAGAACTGATGGTTGGGAAGTGAAGAACCATGTTTTGGAGCTACATCACTGGTTCAGTGTGAGGGATTAGGGTTTAGGAATTAGGATTTAGGGTTTATAGGATTGGGAATAAAAAATGTGAACTCAGGAGAAATCAAAGAAATGTGTTGGGATTAGAGATTGAGATTGGGGTTTAGGGTTTGAGGGTTTGAGTTTGTGGTTTTGAGTTTAGGATTTGAGATTAGGGTTTAGGGTTTAGGTTAGGAACAAGGTTTAAGGTTGAGTTTAGAGTTTGAGGTTGGGATTAAGGTTTGCACTTGGGATTGGGGTTTGAGGTTGGGATTGTGTTTTAGGTTTTACAGTTTGAGGGTGGGATTGGAGTTTGAGGATAAGATTAGGAGTTAGAGTTGAGTGTTTGAGGTTGGGGTTAGAGTTTGAGGTTAAGATTGGGATTTGACAGAATTGTGCTTTAGGGTTTAGAGATTAAAGTTGCGATTAGAGTTTAAGGTTGGGATTAGAGTTTAAGGTTGGGATTAGGCTTTAAGGTTGGGATTGTGCTTTAGGGTTTAGAGTTTGAGGTTGGGATTAAGATCTGAGGTTGGGATTAGAGTTTAGAGTTTGGAATTATGGTTTAGAGTTTGAGTTTGGGATTAGAGTATGTGGTTATGGATTAGAAGGGGTATTCGGGAGTTAGGAAGGAATGATGGATGGTGGGAAGAGGTTTTAGGGCTAGGGACTGAAATAGGTTAGGATGGGAGAAAAGGGAAATGTAGAACCCTTGTAAGTGCAATGTAGAGCCATGCAACAGAGGGTTCTTTCAGAGAGTTTTCTGAGTGGGTTGAGGATTAGCAGTTAGTGTTCAGGATTAACGGTTAGAGTTTGATTGAGGAGTTTAACAATAAAGTTACACGATATATATAAAGTTACAAACCAGTTATATGTTTTATAAAACGTGAGCACTAGAACCTTAAAGGTTCCATATAGAATCCTACAACAGAAGGTTTCCCTTTCAGAGAAAATGTCTAAGGGTTAGAGATTAAGGTTTAGATTTAGAGTTCTTTAATTAGAGTTAGGGACTAAGGTGTAGACTTAAGGACTCTCTATTTAAACCTATAAAGAACCTTCTACATAGAACCTTACAGCAGAGGGTTCCTCTTTCAGAGAGGGTTTTACGTAGAAAGCTATCCAGAAAACCATGGGAGAACCCGTTGTTTTTTTTTCAGCATTTTTCATCCAGAGTATCTAACTATTAGGTTCTTTGATTGTTCCTCTGGAGGAACCCATAAAGATTCTACCCTAAAACAGTGTTCGGTTACAGAAGAACCCTTGTTAAGATAAAAACCCTTGAAGAACCCTTAAAGAACCTATTCTATCGAGGGAGATTTCTGTGTATTTGATTTTATTTGTATTATGAATGAAGTTGTAATTAATGTTCCGAGCGGTGAATGTTCCACACGCCGCAGGAACGGGTCTTTCGCGTGTGCGAGCGTGAGAGCGCGTCGGATTGTTATGCGTGTTATCGGAGCTTGTTATCGGACGGAGCCTGTTACTCAGAGCGAGCGGTCTAAGCGGAGCCTGAAGCCGCCCTGACCGATGCTCGCTGTATTTTCTGCCTCGTAGCACACCAAAGTAAAATCACTTGTCAAGCCGAGGTGTCGAAGACTTGACAAGACGCCCGGTGACATTTCAGCTCCAAAGAGCAAGTGTCTCGCAACCGAGTGGTCAAATATCAAATAATAGGTCAAGCAGGGAGGAGTCGAGCGGCCGCTCTCGCAGAGGCAGCTAGCCTGACAGGTGCATGCGGATCGGGACGGAGCCGCCACTGTAGGGCAACGAAACACACAGCGCCTGTGTCTTACTGACTTCACACACTGACACTGATTAATCCCCCGTAACCGACTCAACACGTCCACCCCGATACCATCATTTACAGATTTACGCTCTCACTGAAACTGTGCTCACAATGAAATCATCTTTTCTTCTCAATCACAGAAATGTTACAAATCAAATTCTAACACAGTGTTTCATTCTGATTCTTATTTCCTAAAAAAAATAAAATAAAAACGCACTAACTGAAATCCATCTGAAATCCTCTTCATGTTCTTAAATTGCTTAGTAAAAAAAAAAAAATAAAACACTCTCGGGTGTGCTGTTTTAGGAAAATAATCAACCTTAGGCTGGTGTGAGGACACAGAGTTACCATCAACGATGAGGTTTTTATTTAATAAAGAATGGAATGTCGTACTTTTTATCCATTTATAGTTATGTTTAATGGTAGTTCCTGTTGTCACTTACGTTATAGCAGCTATAAACAGTCGTTCCCTCACCAGCTTCTCTTTATTCTCTCTCTTCAAGTTAATAAGACAAAAATAAACGCTGCTTGTCATGTTACCGAGAAACCGCAAAGAAGCGTAAACTCTGTTAGACTGTTAGAAAGCTCTGACACTGGAGACTCCTTCCATAAATGTTAAATAAACTCCTTACAGATATATAATTATAATTTATAATTAGTGGCGCATCTGCTGTACTCGTCCCTGTGAATGAGCTGTTGCTATAGAAACGATAACGTATTACAACGAGCGCATTAATATAAACCTGCACTATTGTCAGAGCTGCTGTTATAGAAAATTAATCAACACCTTCTGGCCAATCAGGATCCAGAACTCAGCAGCGCTGTGAGATAATTGTTAATCGATAATTGTTAGTCAATCACCTGAGACAGTGGGACTTACTGTCGTCTATAAAAACTCCACCCCCTCTCATTTAGGCCCCGCCTCTCAACATTTGAAGGTGGAATTTTAGCGGAGAAGCTGAATGTGATGCTGGTGATGATAAAGTTATAATTATAAAAAACGTAAAAGTGTGAATATGCTTGTAAAAATAGTTTTTACGCAGATTAACGATGTCGTTTAAAGCAGATGTGTAAAGATTCACATCTGTATTTCTGCTAAAGATTTCGGGTCGAGTGAAACCGTAAGCTAATGTAATTGACTTTCTCTTTGAAAAAATATCATCATCATAATTAACTGTTTAGTTAATTGATGGAAGTGGAATTAGTCCTCAGGCCCTGACTTGTAGTTTTTTAATTATTTTAATCTGTTATTTTTGAAAAAAAAATTGCACAGATTGCAGTAATTGTGCTAATTTTAAATACTAAAAACTATATGTTTTATATACATAAGCTATTATAATTTTGACTGTTGTCTATGTAAAGTACCTTATTTCTTCCCTAATGCATATAATCATCATCATCAATAATTTTAATATGTGTATATTGTAATAATTTTAATATCTATTTTAAGTTAAGAATTTTAAGAATTACACATAAAATATAAAGTATAAAATGTATTAATAAATATTATGCATTATATAACGTGTATTATAAAATAGTACATATTTTATTTTTAATATGTATCTATTTTTTAATATATTTACATATGTGTGTGTATTTATTAGGTTATTTATTTATTTTTTTATTTATTTATTGCTAAATCTGCTCATTAATATTTGTACTGTCTTGAGCAAGTTGGCAGAAAAATGTAAATGTTTATTGTTATCTTTTATAATTAAAGTGGAATAAAACACTATAATATGTAATTTTTGTGTGTGTGTGTGTGTGAGTGAGTGTGTGTGTGTGTGTGTGAGGTGACTAGATGTTAGTAATTATGTCAGAGTGAAAATTTGTTTAATTGTGAGTTTTAATCTGATTTGATGTTTTATTGTTGTGTCCTGCTGAGAATCTCTCTCTCTCTCTCTCTCTCTCTCTCTCTCTCTCTCTAGTGTGTGTGTGTGTGTGTGTGTGTATTAAAGTTTGAGCTGGTTTCTGAGTGAAATGAATGTTGGCGTGGTGAAAAGTAGAAGAGCAATAACGCATTAGCCGTTAGCGTTCACTTCCTGTCAGGACCGTAATATAAAACTGAGTCAGAAAAAACTCCGACTCAAATCTTTTCTCTGTCCGTCTCTCTCTCTCTCTCTCTCTCTCTCTCTCTCTCTCTCTCTGTGCTTCGGGTGTGTGAGAGTTTGTGCGTTTGATGGAGCCTCGAGTGAATTTTAATGAAATGGGAATGAGAGAGAAGTGTCAAATGGCCTGACAACCATCACGGCAGCGTGGCGGAGTCGGAATAAATATTTAACACCGAGGAGTGTAACCTACAGCGTGTCATGTCACGGCCCTGATTAGGCCGAGGGCGACCTCGCTCTCTCCCAGCACAGGGCTTCTTTTTTAATCTTTAACCCTTACGTGCTCGACTAATCATCATCAAAACACTTCCTGTTATAGAGATGATGCTCAGGGTCACTTAAGGTCGAGATAAAAGGTAGAAATGTCCATAAACGCTAATAACTGTGTGATGCTAACTGAGAGTTTTACTCCATTATTAATTATCGTGTTTGGAAAATTATTGATTTTACAGTGTATAAAATTAACTCGTGTTCGGTGCAGATCGGATTTTGTGCCTCTGCTTCTGTCAGATTTTTTATACTGCAATAAACAGAAGATGGGTCATGAAATTTTGAATTAATCATTTTAAAAGATAAATGTAATGTTTAAAAAAAATGATTCAATGAATATTAATAATTCAATAAAATTAAGTATTCAATAAAATACATCAAATAATTTTTTTTGATGTATTTTAAACTGGAATTAGATCTTTGGCCCTGACTTTTGTCAGGGTTTATTTTTGTTTGTTTCTTTTGTTTATGAAAATACAAAAAAAATTGCACTGATTTGTACACCATTTAAATATAATAAATTATATTTTTAGGTACAAAAGTTATTATAATTCTGACTGTCTTTTACAAAGATAGTTTATGTTGCCTTTATCGAGTACCTTAATTGTCTCCAATGATCCACAATGCACATAATAAAAAAATACAACAACAACAACAACAATAATAATAATAATAATAATAATAATAATAATAATAATAATAATAATAATAATATGATCTACTGATAGATAATGAATATGATGAATATCATATAATAGTATGATAATGGCTTTATGTTACCCAAGAACACATTTCTTTTAAAATTAAATTTTATTCAAACTGTTATAAAACTGAAAGACGGCCTGTGTGGAGTCCACCTCCATTTCCATAAAGCCAGTCCTCTGTGTGTGTGTGTGTGTGTGTGTGTGTGTGTGTGTGTGGACGGACGTGGACGAGGGATTCGGAGCCCCAGAGGTCTTTTCAGATGTCCCCCTTCCTCCTCCTGTTGTTTGACGCGAGGCCTCTCAGGACCCCCGTGTGTCCCTCCTGCTCCTGCTCCACATTCATTTTATTTCACTTTGATCATCGTATCGATCCGCTCAGCCGTTAGCTGTTAGCTTGTTTTTTTTTTGTTTTTTTTATGACGGATGCTAACAACATCAGGTGACAGAATTAAAGGAACAGTTTGCACGGTTTGTCCGGTTCGCACCGGAAATGAAGGGGAAAATATGGAAGTTTAAAATGCAAACTTTGGGAGGTGTGGCCCATAAACATCATCCTAGCATTAAGCTACACGGTGAAGGTTAGTTATGTTTATACGTTCAGGGCCTGAAATTAAAATACACCCCCTTTAAAAATACAAGTATTGTAAAAATACAATACACCAAAAAAAATTTTTGGTACATACTCATACGTCATTATGTTTCTTCCATCAGCTTGACATTTTCTCAGTGTATCTCATCGATAAACATATAAAATATTATATATCTGTTTTATTCTGGTCATCGTGAGAGAGTTCTGCTAGGCTGCGTATAGCGACATACAGTTATTACAGCTGTTCTGGTTTCTGCTAACAGGAGCTCACCCAACTCTGAGTACTACACATCCCTGCGTAAACACTGAGAAACCTTCTGGAATTAAGTTGCTGATACAGTGATACGGTGATATAGTGATACACTATATTACCAAAAGTATTCGGTCACCCATCCAAATGATCAGAATCAGGTGTCCTAATCACTTGGCCT
>CM075005.1:1078058-1097114 GCA_037576675.1 Pangasius sanitwongsei | reverse complement strand
TGATACAGTAATACAGTGATATATTGATACAGTAATACAGTGATACAGTAATACAGTGATATATTGATACAGTAATACAGTGATACAGTAATACAGTGATATATTGATACAGTAATACAGTGATACAGTAATACAGTGATATATTGATACAGTAATACAGTGATACAGTAATACAGTGATATATTGATACAGTAATAGAGTGATACAGTGATATATTGATACAGTAATACAGTGATATATTGATACAGTGATATAGTGATGCAGTAATGTAGTGATATATTGATACAGTGATATATTGATGCAGTAATGTAGTGATATAGTAATATAGTACAGTAGTATTAGTACAGTGTATACAGTCTAAAGAGTGGCCTGCTTTAAGAAAAAAGGCAAGAATGTGCCCTTCTTTAATTTTTTTTTGGCAAAAACTACACAAAAAGTTTCTGTTAAAAATCGGTTACAAGTTTTGAGGAAATGTCACTATATGAAAACAATATGTCTGGGTTTATTGGCAGGTTTAATATCCTGAGAAATACTGAGTAAGAGGGCAGTAAAAGTGCTGTAAAAGAATAAAACAGCGAGCCACAGTGCCAGGCCGAGCATGTAGCATTAGCACTGTGTGTGTGTGTGTGTGTGCGTGCACGTGCATATGTGTGTGTGTGTGTGTGTATGTAAATGTACTCTCATTAATGCAGAACACAGGGGGATCTGCAGTCTCTCAGAGTTAAACCGCTTTTGAGTGCAGTGCTAAACTTTTGCCCTCTGGTGTCAAACGATTTTCTAAAATTATTTAAATTTTTTATCTTCATTGTTTTAATGACTGATTTAATTTGTGTAATAAATTATTGGTTATCTGTGCTAACACAAACCTCCCTCTTTTATACATTTGTGTACATAGATGCCTACACACACACACACACACACACACACACACGGAGTGAGTGTAATGAGTTGTGCACATGGATCCGGGCTGCAGCTGCGTAGCGCTGAGTTTTATTGGGAGGTTTATTGAGGTCGAGCAGCACTACTGTAACTCAATTTATGATTTTCATGCCAGTATTAACCTCTACATTGATTTGTGCCACTTGCTCCTGCTGTAAGGAACTTCACCAGCTGACAACTGGAACCAACGGGAGCTGGAGTCGGTGTGTGTGTGAGAGAGAGAGGTGTTTACTTGGGTATTTCCACTGAACGTGGTCAGAACCCACAGTGGGAAAATCTATACTCATAATCTAAATAGACATGCTGAGGTCAGAACCAGAAAAACACAGCGAAAAACATGAGGAGTGGAGATGTAGAGGAACCAGGAAACTCAAGAACACGAAGAGTGTAGACTGAAGATTGTCAAGCAGCTATAGTGGGACTTGTAACGGAAATAACGTCTGTCTGGTGGAAAAAACTCGGGAAAGGAACATAGGCATGTTCTTCCTGGTGAAAAGAAATGGAGGAACTGCTAATTATTACCACAGGCCAAAAAATGAAATTTGCACCTGTTTTGGGTTTGATTGTCTGATTTTTTTACCTAGCCTACTAGGATTAAATTTTATAATTTTATTATGGCAGTTGTATCAAAAACAGCTTTAGTCATGCTGTCTGTTTGATCTCTTTACCGGCGTTATTGTAGAGAGATGTGATTTGTTTGCCAAGCAGGAGGCTCGCACCCCTCCCCTTTCCCATCACCCTCTCACCAGCAGCTAAACACAGAGTCATGATACTCTACACACAGAAACCCAACAGCGTCCTGACTAATTTTATAACAGTGGAGATAAAGTAAGTCATTTGTTTATACTGATCAAAAAGCGATTTCCATTCCATTGGAATGCCAGTGTACTGCTAGAAAGGCTTAACTACACCCCGACACTGTATGCGTAGAGACAGGACACTGCTTAAAATATGAATTTGGCAGCGATTAAAGCTCAGCATGGTGGCTGTATTACGTAAGTCCCACCCCTCTAGAAAAAAAAAAAGTGTCAGTTATCTTGTTAGTTAAGGAAACGCCTGGACTATCAGATTCTCACAGTGACATATGAGCAGATATACGGAGCTGTATGTATGGAATCTCCTTTTATGGAGTTTTGTGGGCGTCACTAAATATAAATCAGCTGTGCCATGTACACAATTATGATAATTATCATTTATCGACATACACATGCGAGTTTGAAAGTTTTGTAAATCTTGTGGGAATTTTTAGTTGCTGTGAAATGCTGTGCTCTGAATAGTCTCGTATTTTACAGAAAGCTGGGCCAGATTTGGAACGAGGGTTGCTAGTTTAAAAACAGTCTGTGACCAACAAGATTTTGTTTTAAAACAAATAATCAGAATTAAATCTAATTAATTTCCCCAAATACAGGCTATGGCAAACTAAGGGCAAGTGTAAGTGAGGACGATGTACCTACAGAGCCATTTTTGTTGTAGTGTTTATGACTGTACAGCGATACAGGAGAGCACGTTTGAACAGAGAAGCGAAGCTAGAGTTCATCCTTTGTTTCTGTGTTTCATCTGAGTTAACATTAATAAGGGAGAAAATACTGCAGAGAGAGAGGGGAGAAAGGGAAAGGAGTGGATAATAACTGTAGCAGGTGATGATATAAAAGCTTATAAAAGATACTGCATAGTTTCCCACGCAAAGTCTGAGACACATATGGAAAACGTGTCTCACTTTTCCGATGCTATTTCAGGTTTTTCAGGTTTTTCTGTCGTGGGATGGACGTTTTGCAGACACTTGGCTCCTACGGCTCGGGACCCTTCTCTTTTAGTTTAGTTTAGTAAAGCAAACGTCTGTAAAAGTCAGATTGATTGATTGTTAATGGAGCAGTTAGACCATGATTAGATGGTTCTGTTTACATGATCGTATCTTGGTCTGATACACATGCTAATGTCATGTGTTAGCTAGATGCCAGTACAATCCCTGGCCCTGGATAGTAGCGATGGCCGTGCTTTCTCCCACATTGTACTTTTTATCAGCTAAAAAATGGCAGCCATAAACCCACATAAAAGCTCTGCCAGTGTGCCACGGAGCCATTTAGTGCAGCGGCTACACAGGAAAGACAAAAAGCTTCTCCACACGACACTTTTAAAAAGTTCACGCCTCTTCCAGTACGCCAGATCGGACTGATGGCTCTTCCGGTACATGATGACATTCTACACTGGCCCTGCGGTCTCGCCCCGACTCTCCCGGACGCGCACTTTCTGCTGTGCCTAAACCCATCCTGTGGCCTCCCTTAAGTGCATCTTGTGTTTGTTAAGTGCACGGGACGGACGGCCCGTTTTGGAATTAATCCAATCTGAGTGCCCTCGGTGTTCGGAGGCGGCGAGGGAACGTCACACCTGAGGGGGCAGGAAGAAAGAATGAAGTTCTGGGAGCAAAATAAAGGCACGTCGGTGCACCTGTCCCTGTAGTCACTGTAGACATTTAGTACTTTCACACACACACACACACACACACACACAAATGCAGCCTCACTGAAAGACAAAGTCGCTGATTAAAATTTCATGGCGGAGCCTTTTTAGGCCGAGCCTATTGTGTCGGCTTCCCATTAGAGCCTCTCGTGCGCTGGCGACAATAGGAGCGGAAGTGGAGGATCATTACTTTTTAATGGCTGGTGAAAGAGTGAAAGAGTGAAAGAGTGTAGTGTCCACTTTAGTGGCCCTTTTTTGTAGTATTGAGTGCCAGAGAGTCGCTCCCTTCAGTGCTGTCCCAGTGGAAAAGAGACGAGGCAGACGTTTTCTAGACTTTCTCACGTAGTGGTTAACCAGAAATCCCTCCTTTCTTTCTCTCAGAGGTCAGAGGTCATACTGAGGTTAATGGAAAACAAATGGAAAACTCCAGGGAGCAACTCTTTTTTTAAAAAAAAAACAATTGTTCACATTTCAGGGATTTGTTTCGACAAGGTTGTGAAGTGACAACAAGAAAAAAGCGTGTTTGCCGTTTAGTGAACATCTCTGAGGAAGGAAACTCAGAAGGAGGGATGTTCTCACAGGTCCAGTTGCTGCTGGAAGGTTTAGGAAACATCTCAGGCCCCGTCGAAGTGGGATATTTTTCTAAATGTAGATTTTTTTTCTTGTGTTTTGGCCTACCGTCTAAACGAAAACAGCATTTTGGGGGGAAAAAAATTGGAGAAAAATTACTTTTTCCAAAAATGTTGCTCATGTGGAGAGAAATGTTTCTAAAAACATTGTTCATGTGGACGGAGATGTTCCTGAAAACGTTATTCGTGTGGAATTCGCTCGAATGATTCCTCGGATCGAACCTACAGCTCGTGTGGTGCAACATTTCTTCCCTTCCCCGCTCACAACTTTAGCTCCTACAGCAACAGTTATAGTTCTCGCAATAACGTAAGAAAAACGTATAAGCGTGCTTTCATCTTCTCCTGTCATATTAATTGTATATAGAGACATTTAGGAAGAAAAATAAAGCTTGGAAGGAAGGAGCAGAAATAGTTGGTGTCTCCGGTGAACATACATAGCTAGTTGAGCTAGCTCGTTTCGCTAACCTAATCTGAGAACGTAGCTAGTTTGGAGTTGAGCACATGACGTGTAAAATCACACAAATGATTTTCACGCTGATTAGTGTGTTATTTAGTTACAGTTTAACTGGTTTGCTTAAGAAGATAGTGTAGTAGCTACATATATATATACATACACGTAGCTACTACACTTTCTCATCAGAACAAAAAAAATGGTAGACAGGCCACACCCACAACATTAGCAGTTGAGCAGCTAGTCACCTGCTAGTCTGAACGTAGGGTGAAAGGTCAAACACGTCCTGACCAGGAAGTAAACTACATTTGAATTGCGTACAATTTATTTTTTTATCCGAATATTTTTTCATGTACGTGAATTATCACGATAACCTGACTGAGGATGACTTCAGCATCCGAACCGCAGTGTCTAATTAAAACAATATAAAACATCGGAGCGGCGGTGACCTTTGAGGGCAGTGATTGACGCAGACAGACAGTTACACTCTCTAACCTTCACAAATGTCAGCGTTTTCCTGAAACCACGGAGACGCACAACATCCGCGCCCTCGCCGCTCTGTTTACCGTATTGATCCGTTTGTGAGGAAAGACGGGAGTCAGATCATAAACTATTAACCATGTTGTGTTTTATCTTAAAATGTAATCTGAGCACTTTATATATGATATAATTCATGTTTGTCCTGCATCTTGTATCATTTTCTTAGCATAGAATTACTTTCCACTCATTTTCACTCTTTTATTTCTCTCTACATTTCTTTATCTTTGGTCTGTTGCTGGATGTTAAAATATTATAATGTTTGAATGTTTTAAAGGCATTTCTGAGTTTATACACTGAAAATTGAACTAAAAAAATTTAATTTAATTAAAAAAAAAAGATTTACATTTATATATGTATGTGTGTCTAATGCTAATCTGCTAATCTGACAGGATTTCTGACAGGAATGTTCATAATCTGTACTTTAATGCTAGCTAGATAACCTGAGCTAACATGACAAGATTCCTGAAAAGATGTTTTTTGTTAATTTTAGTCATGTTTATAATGTTTAGTGCTAGCGCTAATTAGCTATTAACCTGAGCTAACCTAGGATCCAGCATTTTCTGAGAGGACGCTTCATAAACATTTATACTCACACATACTATTGATAGCTAGTAAATTAGCGCTAACCTAGCAGGATTTCTGAGACGAAGTTCTATTTTTTCGAAATAAATGTTTATGATCTTATTTGATAATGTTAGCTAGCTAATAAATACTAATCTGACAGGATTTCTGGTAAGCGTTCAAAGCTAAGTGTAATTATAGTATAGTTTTAGTCATAGAGACTTTTATAAGAAATTTACCAACACATTTGAGGTAAATTTTACTATTCTTAACAACCTGTCAATTTGTTTTGAATATTTATAATCTTATTTAATAATGATAGCTAGCTATTAATTGCTAACTTGACAGGATTTCTGAGAGGAAATCTTTTTGAAATAAATGTTCATAATCTTACTTGATAATACTAGCCAGCTCATAAGCGCTAACCTGATACCGTAGGATTTCTGGTTAGCGTTCAATGCTAACGTAATTACAGTGTAATGTTAGTCATACAGTCTTTTATAAGAAATTTACCAACACATTTGTGGTTCATTTTGTGGTTCTTGGCAATCTGGCAATTTTCTCAACTCACTAGCTAGCAGACATGAGCTAACCTGACAGGATTTCTATGAGGAAGTTTTAGATTTTCTTTAAATAAACGTTTATAATACCACTTGATCATGCTAGCTAGCTAAGAAGCGCTACCCTGACAAGAAGTCTCGGAGGAAGTTTACGATATATAATGATAGCTTGATAGCTTGTTAATTAGCACTAACTTGACAGGATTTCTGAAAGGAAGTTCTATTTTTTCGAAATCAATGTTTATAATCTTATTTGATAATGCTAGCTAGCTAATAAATACTAACCTGACAGGATTTCTGGTTAGCATTCGATGCTAAGCGTAATTACAGTGTAGTTTTAGTCATAGAGACTTTTATAGGAAATTTACTAACACATTTGAGGTAAATTTTATTGTTCTTGGCAACCTGGCAATTTGTTTCTAATGTTTATAATCTTATTTGATAACACTAGCTAGCTAATAAATGCTAACCTGACAGGATTTCTGACAAGAAGTTCTATTTTTTTTAAATAAATGTTTATAATCTTACTCGATAACGCTAGCTAGCTAATAAACTTCAACCTGATATGATTTATGGTTAGTGTTCGATGCTAATTGTAATTACAGTGTAGTTTTAGTTATAAGAAATTTACTTTTTTATATATATATAAAATCTTTGTGTAAAACAATGAAACTAAAATTCGTGTGTGTGTGTGTGTGTGTGTTTCCTGAGCTTACTTTGTAATTGATTCTGGAAATCAGGCCTCTCTGTCTGACAGAGACGGATAGAGACAGTCTCTCCAACACGAGCAAAACTTTTTTTTTTTCACGTATTGATCTAAAATACAGCATTTTTTTTGTGTTTTTTTGTGCTTTTGTGCTGTTGTAGTTTTGTTGTTTTGCTGTTTTGTGTCTTGAGAGATGACAGAAGAGTTTAAGGAGTTTAGGCAGATTAAAGCCTTCCTTGTTTTTTATTTCTCTCCTCGGCGGAGCGGGATGCGAGTCCTTCTCCGAGCTCGGCGTGATTGGGAGTGGCTGCGCTTTTCTCTCGTTTTTCATCGGGTCTTAATTTCATCTGAGAAGATTTGCGTTATTTGTGCTTTTATGTCTAAAAACTTCAAAGGCCCAGAGCGTTCCTCGCCAATCGGCGGTGGCAGTTACTGCACCTTGGGAGGTTCGGGGAAATATTTGTGTATTTATTTAATTATTTGCTCTCTAGCTGAGTATAAATTCTCTCATCACACACACACACACACACACATATATACATATAGAGAGAGAGAGAGTTGCTAGCTGGTGAGGAGAGTTAATTTATGAATCTAATCCTGTTCAGAGTCGTTTATTCCCTGTAGATCAGCAGTAATCTGTTTGTTCCCGTCAGCTGCCTTCGGTCTGATAATTACACGTGACACATGACAGAAGACGCGCGCAGACAGGAGGAGCTAGAACCCTTTTGTTCTGTCCGGGATCAGCGCGAGACGTGTTTGGGGATCGGTATTGTTTATATTGATCAGCATCAGTGAGATAAAAAGGAGACACATTGGGGTTTTTATAATAAATAGTATCGTTGTATTGCGTCGACGGACAGAACGGTGCTGAGTGAGTACACGCTTAAGGGTTCTTCAGGTGTCCTTCTAAATTTCACCTCAGGAAGAACCCATAATTATCCAATGAACCCTTAAAGAACCCTTGAATTATTTTGTTCTTAATATCTAGAAAAGTTTGCATCACACACTCAGCTAACAGACTTTCAGGAAAAAAAAGGTTCTACAAGGATTATTTAAGGGTTTGTTGTCTAGTGAAGGTTTCTTAACTTCTAAATAGGGTTCTACAAGGGTTCTTGAAGGGTTCAGTCGATAAAGGTTCATAACTTGTACAGAGGGTTCTACAAGGTTCTTTAAGGGTTCATTGGATAATTAAAGGTTCATAGCTTCTACAAAGGGTTCTACAAGGTTCTTTCAGGGTTCCTTGGATAATTAAAGGTTCATAGTTTCTACAAAGGGTTCTACAAGGGTTCTTAGAACAGCCAAATACTGACACTTCAGTGTAAATAGATAAAAATAAAGATCAGAATGAATAAGAATAAATAGAAATAAATAAAATAATAGATGAATAATAAATAGAATCCCAAAAAGGAATCATTTTCTCTTATATTGTTCATTAAATTCTCAAAATTGTTCATCATTCTTTTTTTAATTTTATTATTTTTTAATCATATACTGTAGATTGATGATATTGCACGTGTGTATATACACACAGAACTCTAGCATGTGCACACACACACACACACTGTGCACACACACACTGATCTATTTTATTGTTTCTATTATTTCTATTTATCTTGTTTTTATTTTATATTACTTCTGATGTATAGGTATTTATGGAATTTTTTTTCTTAATTGTACTCGGAACCATGACAATAAAAAATGTATTTATTGTTTATTTGTCATGGCAACAAATAAACCTTGAAATGAAAACAGAAATTGGGTTAAAGCGTTAAATTCTCAGAGCAGAGAACATTTCAAACCTTCGTATAAAAACGGATTTAGTAACACGACGCCTCCTGACTGTAGAGAAATAAAAGGAGTGGTCTTTAATAGGTCACGTAATTGAGCCTCACAAATGCCTTCCATGATGGTTTTGACCTTTACGTGTTACTCTGCTGACCCTTCACCTTTGACCTTGTCATGCGATCTGACCTCAGCACAGGTTTCGCTTGTAGCATCGATTTTGCTGCGTTGTGTATGAAGTGAATCGGATTGAATCGACAGCTCGCGGTCGAGCTGTCCACTTTCACACAAATACACAAGTATAAACATTACAGCTGAATTTATTACGATAAACTCAACACGCTGTCGCTGCCCAAAGACCGTTATCTCAGTAACAAATCTCGTCATGTTCACGGACTAAACCACGCAACACACACCAGTTTACTGACTCAGTGAAACATATAAAATATACCCGAGATAAAGCTGCCGACAGATTTTCGGTTCTTATGACGGATTTCTCACGCAGACAAACGCAGGATCTGTTTTCAACGCTTTCGGGACAGAGGAGTTTACTTTTTTTTTTTGTCTTGTAACGTGACTGAGTAACAGCTTTGTGGATTTTCCGCAACATAAAATCTACCAATAAACAGATAAAAATATACGTCATGACAAACAAAACGTAATTTTACTCATTTTTACGATATCGGATCGTTTGTAACTTATCGCTGTACATGTCACTTATCTTTGTTGGTGCATTTATATCTCGAATATTCTCAATATTTTATGTTTATAGGTTTATAAGTTTATGATGCTCTTTACAGCACTGATTTTTTATCATATAAATCATCCATGTGAACTAGAAGCAGCCAGTTTTTATTCTCCTCTCCTCCTCAGGCCGCATGGATCCATCTCAGCGTTAAATAAAACATTTACACACAACTCTGAGAAACATCATAAAACACAGAAGCAATAAACAGTGTGTGTGTGTGTGAGTTACTGTGTTGATTATTTTCCTATAACAGCACGTCCCCAAGAGTTTTATTCCTCTTATACCACAACAATTACAATTTTTTTTTATTACAGAATGACACGTCGTATTTTTTATCTGTTTATAGTTATCCAGTTATGCTGCGAAACAAGTTAGTTCCTGTTCTCAGTTGCGTTATAGTGTCACTCACGATTGGAAAGGCGAAGACGGATACGAGTGCAGATTTTATTTTATAAAGTGCAAAACAAAAACAACCAAAACTGTGAAAACCAGAACCATAAAACTAAACACAAGACACAGGGTAAAACAGCAAGGCTGTGGCTGGCGCGCACAATGACTCGATTCAATTCAATTTTACTTTATTTTATTTGTATAGCGCTTTTAACAATGGACACCGTCATAAATCAGCTTTACAGAAATAAATACATTCAAATTAAATTAAATTAAACCAAAATAAATTGTAAATACATGAATTTATCCCACATGATAATGACAAAAACGTGACAATGATGAAGAGAGACCAGAGAGCAGGACTTAAGTAGGGGTGCTGGTTAGGGGTAATACAGAACATGTGCGAGTGATCACTGGGCCATGTGACATGGTCATGTGACGTGCTGGGGCTGATGGGTAATGTAGTTCAGTGCCGACTTGCCCGCTACCGCAACATATAGCAGCTATAAACACTTTTCCCCTCACCAGCCTCTCTTTTTTCGTTTTTCTCTCTCTTGAAGTTAGTAAGCTTATCATATTTCCGAGAAACCACAAAGTGTAAACTCCTCGCTGTTTATTTGTACGAAAATATCACGAGTTTTGGAGAAACTGTCACAGTTATAGTAATAGCAATAGTTTCCGGTTACTATTTATTATTTATTTATCTATTATTTATTGTCCATTTATTGTTATTTGTAATTTTTGTAATTTTGTCATCTTGAAAATATGTAAATTTTTAAAATAGCATTAGCTTTCGATGCCACCGACAGAATTTAACAATAAAACACTGAATCCTTGAATCCTCTTTTGCGAAGTCTTGACTATTTTATCATCTGTAGTTCTGAGCTATCTGTTATTTTATTAAAAGTTATTTTGAATTTCATAATGTTTATCATGTCTTTTTTATTTTTTTTTTTTTGCTTTTGTTGTCTGCTTCTTTCCATTAGTTTACTGGTTGTTATACTGAAATTAAAAGAAATTAAAAGTAAAATGTTTAAAAAAAAAAAGTAAAAACTGTACGAGCGGAAATTCTGTATTTAGAGTAAAACCAGCAGAAATAATTTAGTTTTGGTTTATTATGGGATGTGACTTCAGACAGGTTTTTATTTCATTGTTAACGTCCTTACTTTTGTTTTCAACAGCAATCAGTTGAAGTTGGGTTTTTTATTTGGCCACTGTGCTAAGATTTCGTTTGAGTTTAATGCTGACTCTGAGATCTTCACGCCGCACTGAAGGCCGCAGCTCTGTGGAGATTTTCCAGCACAGCAGATCGTGTCACTGAGCATCAGGTGTGTTAAAAGAGCTGCACTGAAATCCTCCGAGCCCGAGTTGTTTTACTTTCTGACTAAAGTCTGACTAAAATAATGAAAGCTAATGCGTTTGGATCAGAATGGTACGGAAACACGTTGCTGTCATGCTAGAAAAAAAACAACACTAGCAGCTTGCTATTAAAATAAAACTTCTCGTTAACGTCAGAATGTCGTAATAACGAGATGCTTTTCTCATAGTAAAGAAATGATTTTCTAATAAACTTGATATATTCTTGTTAATGTTTTCTCAGAGTAGAAAGCTGTTTTGTCATAGTAACAAAATTCTGTTCACTTAACAACACGATGCTTTTCTCGTAGTAACGAGGTATTTTCTTGTGAGCGGAATATGTTTTGTAATAATAACGAAATGCTTTCTTGTAACCAATTTTTTTTCTCGCAGTAAGAGATGTTTTTCTATGAGTGCGATATATTTTGTCGCAGTAACAAAACGCTTTTCTCCTAGTAAAAAGACGTTTTTCTGGTAATGAGATGCTTTTAACGTAATAAAGAGAGACTTTTCTCGTAGTAACGAGATGCTGTTCTCACTTTAATGAGATGTTTTCTTGCAATAATTTTTTTCGTAACAATGAGATGCTTTTTTCTCGTAGGAACGAGATGCTGTTCGAGATGTTTTCTTGGAAGTACGATATGTTTCCTCATAATAACAAAATCTTTTCTTGTAGCAATATTTTTTATTGCAAGAGCTAGATGTTTTCTCGTTATAACAAGATGTTTTCTTAATTATTTTTTTCCTCACATAGCAGCAGAGCACTTATGCAGCATGGGAAGGACTTTTGGAGCAGCGTTTGTATGAGGATTGTTCGTATTGACCATCAGGGAGATGAAGAGAAGATAAATTGGTGGATTATTGAAAGGGACACGAGCGAGTGACACACATTCAGCTGTTGTTTTCCTTTTGTGGTCACAGTCACATCATGGGTTAGGAAAAATGCAAAACAGTAGTTCAGATTCACTGGTTGTGTGTGTGTGTGTGTGTGTGTGTGTGTAGACAGCACTAAGCCGGAAAAGGTCACTGAGATGAGTTCAGGAGTGACGGGAAATAATGAACCACCCCGAGCTCAGTAAATTAACCCGTGTCACGAGCTGCCCATTCCACCAGATCAATACTGAACACTTTGCTTTCGGAAAATGAGGGTCATCCTCTCAGGTGAAGCCTCTGGAGACACACACACACACACACACACACACACACATGCAGGAGTGGCACTAGTGATAAAACAATCAACACAAAGAGAGCCCACACTGATGGCCAGTATAGAGTGAGTGTGTGTGTGTGTGTGTGTGTGTGTGTGTGTGTGTGTGTGTGTTGCTCTGCAACACGCAGCAGCCACTTGTTTTCCTCAGACAGATGTCTGACACGGTCGATAAAGCGAATCTCCGGTGTAAACGTTTTTCAGGCTGTCCTTCGTCTTCACCGTGACAGAGGCCTGGAACTAACGCAGTTCTTTACCGGAATAAATAACAATATCTAACGTGTGTGTGTGTGTGTGTGTGTTAGATATCTGGTCATGTCTGGTCTGATCGCAGGAAATCAAAGCAATTCGACTACACCGTCATCACAATAGTTTACACTACTGAATTCTGGACTCTGATTGGTCAGAAGGTGTTGATTAGTTTTCTATAACAGCAGCTCTGACAGTAGTGCAGGTTTATATTAATGCGCTCGTTCTAATACGTTATTGTTTCTATAGCAACAGCTCGTTCACAGGGACGTGTACAGCGGACGCTCCACTGATAATAAACCGATTAAAAAACGCTGGTATGGTGAAGTTTTCTTAAAGTGAGGAGACATTTGTTTAACACTTATGGAAGGAGTCTCCAGTGTCAGCGCTTCAGAAAACGTAAGGTTACAGCTTTACCTCTGACTGTTACAAAGCACTGACACTGGAGACTCCTTCCATATAGTGAAGAAAACGTCACCATATCAGCGATTACGTTTTTTTAAAAACATTTTTTAAAATCTGTTTATTATTAGTAGAGTGTTCGCTGTACAGGTTCCTGTGAATGAGCCGTTTCTATAGAAACAATAATGTATCATTTTTACGTTGTAGTTATAGCTGTAACGAGAATATTTATATAAACCTGTCCTTCATGTTTCAGCCGGAACGAATGTCTGAGCCGTGCAGTTACATAACATCAACAACGCGCACCTTCTGTCCAATCAGATTTGAGACTTCAGCTGCACTGGGGAGTAAATAAATATTCTCGTGTCTCTCCTCTGTGTGTTCCTGCGCCGTGTTGATTTCGTAGCTCCGGCGTCGGAGTGCGGCGTCGGAGTGCGGCGTAGACGCAGCGTTATAAAAGTTTATAGAGTGTCCCGTCAGCTCTTTAGCAACATCACTTACACACACGCCGGCATCCCAAACGATCGATACAATATTTTTCTCCCAATAAATAATGTAGGCCTGAAAATGGTCCAAATGCATGTATTGACAGTTGGTGGCAATTAGGCCTCGCTGGAAACAGATGACAGTCACACACACATACACACACACACACACTCACACACACTCACACACACTTCCTTTTACAGATCAGCAGAAAATGAGGATGTGGAGGATCACTTTGTCACCGGTCGAGGGTGGACGGGGAAATGGCTCCTAATGGAATAGGGAGCTGGCATGTGCTTGGTCCAGCACTTTTTGAGAAACACACACACACACACACACACACACACTTTAATATCCTTAGAGAAGTAATGGCTATCAGCGCCGTTACCCCTCCTGTAGTGTGCACTACGTAGCTGTCACATTTACGCAGGAGTTCAGCTTCAACTGCATCAACGTTACGCAGGATTTCATTTTATATCGCAGTTAGAAAGAAAAACGATGCAAAAAAACGATTTATTCCAAATGTCACCATTTTTACTTGGAAGCTAAAAACTTCTAAATTCTGATGTATTTTTCATCAGAACTGTTTCTGAGAAGTGTCTGAGCTTTCATAGTCAGTTCATAGAACAGTAGGAGGATCTCAGCTGTCCGTCAAACAAAAGGGGCGGGGCTTGTAACACCAGAGCGTGATCTGTGAAAGCGCTGTTTTATCGCTGTTTCTTCCACAAAAAATGTGATCTTCAGCTTCCACTCTTTCTTTCTTTTTCTTTCTTTCTTTCTTTCTTTCTCCTTTTATCATCTTCTTCTTTCCTATTTCTCATATCTTTTTCTTGTTTTTCTTTCTTTCTCTTGTACATTTTATCTTTATTTAACATTTATGGAAGGAGTCTCCAGTGTCAGAGGTAATATGATCGGTAGTGTTTCGTTAAAAACAGTAGCCATGTTTGCTAGCATGCTAGATTTTACATAAACCACTGTATTGTATGGTTTAGCTAATGGTTTTGTATTATTTTTATTATTATCTTTAAGACAGTCATTTGAGCGCCGTAGCTAAGTAAGCTAAGATGAGATGAAATATTTTATTGTGTAATTAAAAGCAGTTGACAGGTTTAATGTATGAAGGCGACCAGTGGCTTAGCTGTTAGTTTTATTTATTTAGGTTTTTATTTACTATGACACTAATGTAAGGGTAAGTAGTGAAGTTTACTAGCAGGCGTACATCATTTAGATGTTCATCAGTTAGATGTTCATCTGTTTTCCATCTTGCGAGCCCGATTGCAAATGTTGCTAAGGTAAATCATTTTACTTTACCCAGGAGTCAGGATTGCTAGCATGCTAATAACCTAACATAAGGTCAAATATATTACTGTGTATGTAAACTCAGTAGCCAGGTTCACTAGCAGGTTAGTTTTGGTTTGGGTTTAGCGTTGAGGATCAGGTGTGTGAGGGAGAAATGTGAACACGGGGGACGGGCAGATAAGAGGCTAACGCTACAGCGTACAGGGAGTGACAGCGCTAATCCTGCGTAATCTCCGCTAACGCTGTAATACTCCTGACAAATGAGAAGCAGACGGGCCTGAGTTTTAAAAGGAGCATGTCCCGTAATTCCCGTGTACACACGTCATGCTTACATGGACGTTATTACCACACGTGTGTCCGTTTGCCAAAACGTCTTTCTTTCATTCATTTTACTGTGACATGATGGGAGAATTTTTGCTTCAAAGCAGATTGGATTTCTCTCTCTCTCTCTCTCTCTCTCTCTCTCTCTCTCTCTTCTATCAATAAAGACGCTGTGCACGGCGCATACCTGCGATTTAATTGAAACAAGGCGTCGAGGTTCTGCGCCAGATCGTGGCTTTGCCATTTAAGGTAATGTTTTTGCGCTGCTCGTGCGGCTAATGAATCCAAGTCCTCGGCGAAAAAGCGCTTTCGACTCCTTCGCCTGAGGAAACCGTCCCTTCCCCTCGCAGCTGTGCCGGGAAAAAAAAAAAAAAAAAGAAAGAAAGAAAGAAAGAAAACGCAACAAAACTCGAACCCCACAACATGAAACAGTGCGGGGGAGAACGCAACCGCAATTAAAAGGCAGGAAAGAATATTGCTTTGGCATCTTAAGGTCATTATCCCGAGTTTATAGCCGTCCGTACAGTGCCTTTTTATTTCCTTTATACGAGAAGGACTGGGCTTTACAAAAAAACAGTTTGCTTGTTTTTTCCTTTTGGGGGTTTTTAATTTTGCGAAGGTGCGTAAGCGAGCATTCTGTGCACCTTCGCTGAACCTCATATTTTCTCGAGCAGATCAGCGGAAACGGCCGCCAGGGATTTATCCGCAGACCTTATGACAAAAGTATGTCAGGCTTTAAAATCCTTAAAATATTAAACCCTCGTTACGAGCGCCGCTCTTCACCAAACCCGAGGATCAAGAGGCTTTAAGCCCCGAGCTTACTCTCTGATTTGTGATTTTCCTACCTGAGAGAGAGAGAGAGAGAAAAGAGACAGTTTTTACTTTCATCACTGCTGCCACTCCTCACACTTATCTTTTCTCCTCTGAGATTTAGAAAGCACGTCATTCCTTATTATTATACATTTTCACACCAAAATCTGTCCTCTGTCAGGCTTCGTCTGACTTTGTACAAAGTGCTAATTTCAATTTATACAATCGCTAACTAGCGTTTTAGCTAGCATAACCTTTAGCTCATAGACTGGGCTTAATGTACAGATTAGTATAAACATTAGAACACATTATTTATAACATAACAGAGCTGTGTTTTTGTTTTTTTTTAGATAAGTTCAGCATTCCTGTGCATTTATATAAAGTGCTAATCTCATATGCTAATCGCTAATTAGTTGCTTAGCTAGCAGGCTTTTATCTGGAAGCCTAATTAGCCTACTGTATTAAAATTAGGCTAAGATTTATCAATAATTTTTTGATTAGTTGTATATGTGTTTAGCATTGCTGTGTTTTCTGTCAGGCTTTAGCTGAGTGTGTATTTATGTAAAGTGCTAATCTCATATGCTAATCGCTAATTAGTTTTATAGCTAGCATAAAGTTTAGCTTGAAGACCAGGCTTCTTTTACAAGTTTAGTATTAAAGCTAGGCTACCTTATCTATAACATATTAGATGCATTTTTTTTGTTGTTGTCGTTTTTTTTTTTAGATAATTTCAGCATTCCTGTGCATTCAGGATGTAAAGTCCTAATCTCATATGCTAATTCCTAATCAGCTGCTTAGCTAGAAAGCTGTTAACTAGAAGACTAAGTGTAAAATCAGGCTAAAATATATTACTCTTCTTTTTGCTGTTGATAAGTCTTACATTTGTGTTTAGCATTATTGTGTTGTCGGTTAGATTTTGGCCAAGTGTGCTGATTTAGAGCAGTAATTTCACATGCTAGTCGCTAATTAGCTGCTTAGCTAACAGGGTATAACCTATAAAGCGAAGTATACAGTCAGGCTAAAATATATGTATGGTGTTTATATTTATAAAATCATGTGTGTTAAGTGTCCCTGTGTTTCCTGTCAGACTTCATCTGTGTGTCTTTGTATGTAAATAAAGGATAAGTATAAGTCGTATGTGTTTACGACACACACACGCGGCTCTTTATTTAATATGGCCCTGGGTTTTGAGTGTAAGTGGCCGTGTGTGTGTGTGTGTGTGTGTGTGTGTGTTTGTGTGTGTTTAATGAGCCCGTGTGACCTGGAGAGAAGGTCCAGCGCTCACGTTTCCTGCACAGTAACGTTCATTACACGCTAACAGCAGCGCTAAAGTCACTTAGCCACGACTCACACACGCTTCAAACTAGCGCTGATTCAATGAGATAGATGGCATCGTGGGTAATGCAGTTCCACTGGGACCTTAAACTATGTTAGTGTTAGAAAGAGAGAGAGAGAGAGAGAGCAACTTCAGACAAACACTGGTATCTTTCTCTCAGTGTTAACGATAAACGAAGACCGCGTGTGTTTGGTGTTTTGATCTGTCCATCATCTCCATCCTTCACTGTTGCATCATCAGACTGCGCCGCCGTCACTCGTACGAGTCGATGGTTACGGTTTTGGGGAGTTTCATTGTTTTAAGACAATCCACTTCCGAGATTACTTTTAGTGTTTCGTTCTAAAATTGTGCACTTTTCTCTCACCTAAAGGCGGAGCTTATACGCTAATCTTATATGCTCGTTGCTAGTTATCTGTTAAGCTAGCAGGTTAGCGATCGTTATCGTGCGTTATAGGGGTGTAACCGAGTAAATTATTCAGATTAAACAGAAAAGATCATGTTTTCCAAACAAATACACACATGAATAAGAGATGCACTGTTCTGTTTTTTTATTTTATTTTATTTTATTTTAAGAAAGTCAAGACGAGTGGGAGGTTTTTGTTTTCAGGCAAAGACGAGTGATCAGATATAGTTTGGGAAAGTCTCTGGTTTAAGCCACGCCCACTTTAGGTTTAACTCCAATACAAATGCGGATCATGATCATGGAAATGCGTTGCACTGCTTGTGTTTAGCGTCCCTGTGTCAGCTGCGTCTGCACTGATTTTCTATGCTAATCGCTAATTAGCTGATTAGATAGCATGGTACTAGCTATAGCTACATTAGCGCAGTGCTATCGACTCTGCTTTGTGTGAGACTTTGATCAGTTTAAATTTCAAACATGAACATTTATGTTTCATTTTTCATACAATCGTTTTTGAATAGTTTTGTTATAAAATGTTGATATAATGTGTGTGTGTGTGTATGTGAGTGTGTTTTATACATCAATAAAAAAAATCCAATCCAATTACAGCGATCAAAAATGTAAACCCTTGCCAATTACAGAACAATATATTTATCCCATAATTAAAAAATTCACATTAGCATAATGAGGGGATTAATAATGAAATGGCTAATTAACATGTTCGACTTGTTGGCACTTCATGAGATTATGAAACACGCTGAGTGTGTGTGAGTGTGAGTCTGTGAGTGTGTGTGAGTGAGTGTGTGTGTGTGCGCGTATATGTTTGTGTGTGTGTGTGAGAGTATGTGTGTGTGTGTGTGATTGAGAAATCATTACCAGGGCGGTTTCAGATGAAGCGGTTGTGTGTTTATGTGGGAGACAGAAGCCTTATTTGCGATGCAGAATGTGTGTTAATGAAGACGTTGCGTGTCGCTGCTGAGGCGTGTTTCTGCTCACTGACGTTAATCAGCTGCTTCAGCCGAAATGTTGCACGTGTCACTTGTGGGCGTGGCCTGAAGAAGCTGAGTTTAACATGATTAACATGTGATTAGCGTGTGTTTAGTGTGTGTTTAGTGTGTGATTAGCGTGTGTTTAGTGTGTGATTAGCGTGTGTTTAGTGTGTGATTAGCGTGTGTTTAGTGTGTGATTAGCGTGTGTTTAGCGTGTGTTTAGCACGTGTTGATGTGTGGTTGGTGTGTCATTGGTGTGTGATTGGTGTGTTTAGTGTGTGTTTAGCGTGTGTTTAGTGTGAGTTTAGCACGTGTTGATGTGTGATTGGTGTGTTTAGTGTGTGTTTAGCGTGTGATTAGCGTGTGATTAGCGTGTGTTTAGCGTGTGTTTAGCACGTGTTGATGTGTGGTTGGTGTGTCATTGGTGTGTGATTGGTG
>CM075005.1:1029767-1039767 GCA_037576675.1 Pangasius sanitwongsei | reverse complement strand
GTTTCCTTATTTAAATTTATTCTGCTGGTGATCATCTACCCATGAAAGAAAGCCCTGGTGGTGTTTAATAGTATTCAGAAAATCTCTAATGGAAATACTTAGGAATCTGACAGAAACCGTTAAAAATTTCTGCTGGTTCTAAATGGGAATTAATGGGTTTAAGGTGGTCCATAATGGTCCTAATGGTTCCTAAAATTATTCTGACCATCTATTCATGCTAGAAGGTTTTATTGGGTTCTAGTGGAGTTTAATGATAAGCAGAAAATCCCTAATAGAAACCTTACGGAATCTGATGGAAACCATTACAGGGATTAATGCATTTTTATTTCTCTTAACGTCGCTACTATCACGTCCAACAAATGGGAAATATCAGGATCCAACAATGGGAAATATTTTGGGAAAAACGTGATATTCCACTGTCCTAATCTGGGAATCTGAGGAGGAGGAGGAGGAAATCATCTCAAGCTACTACACAGGACAGGGTAAAGGACATTGTGAGAGCACATGCTAGTCAATTACATGACTCATGAACTATTCTTACATTCTGACATCATGTCAAATGTGAAAAAACTGCAGATCAGCGGCCGTGATTAAGGTGGTCATCGCTGTCGGGGCTTTTAAGGATAATTTATTGTTTGCTTTAGATGAGAGGCTTTTTGTCCAGGTTAAAAATAATTTTAGCTGCTTTAACACCAGTCCTACAGGATGAGTTCACACACACACACACACACACACACACACAGGAAAATCTGAAAACAGCATTTTCTTGTCTCTCATGTCTCACACTGACATGTGACTGTCACGTGAAAAGGACAAGATGGTGGATTGTATTGCGTTGTTGTTCATTTCATAATAGATTGGTTTGTATCATGTACAGTGGAGTGCAAGAAAGCAACATGGTGGAAATATCGTATGGGTCATGGGTCATGATACCGACCCTGAAACTTATCAGCCACGTGTGTGTGTGTTCATGCCCTTACGCTATTAGATTCATTCTATATAACGCTAACAAGTTGATTTGAAAATGAAGTGCATTAGCTATCTATGTTAGTTAGCTTGGATTGACTCGAGAGTGGTTTTTGTTTCTGTACAGCTGTAAATAAAGTATGTTTTTGTTTACATTGCATCAGAATCCCTCGTCGTTGATGATCGCTAGCTGCTGAACGTCAAGAACAACATACTGAGCAACATAAGAGCTGTTATTTACACTCACCTGGCGTCATCTGTAGACATTTGTCTTGCCTAGCCTGCGTGTGTGCTGCTAGCAGCGACCTCCTCTTATTGTAGGAAGATACTGTAGTTCCTCCTCTTCATATTTTCACAGATTGCAGTCTGCTTTGCTTTGATCATTAATCGTAAAAAACGTCCAGATCGCTGTCAGCTCGTGTCGTCTGTTCATTAGTGGTATTAAATGGTATCTGAGCATTTTTTCTAACGAGCAAATGACCATCGATACCCCGAAAGCAGCATCATTATCAATGCATCTTTACTTTTTATCCATTTATACCTACATGTCCATGACACACATTAGTTCCTGTTCTCAGTTACATTATAAAAATAAATCTACAGTCATGATTTGGGATAAAATCCTCAGACATCAGAGTGTTTGTTTTCATTAAAAGTTTGGAGGAAGAAGAACATTGAGATCTTTAGAAGGTTACATTTGAAGGTTAAATTTGTCCTCCATCGTCACTTCACAGATGTGCAGATCAGATTTGCTCGCAATCAAACGAACAACGATTCAGTTTCAGACTCTGCTGTGGAAAAAAAAAGATCAAACGTCAGTGATTGATGAACATTTTTTAATAACGAGCTCAGCACACCGCGGCTCTGTGTGATGTGAAATGCCGAGAACAAAAGCTCTGTGATTTTTCGCTGTAAGAAAAAATATTTTTAAAAAACGCAAGCAGCTCGCCAAGAGAAACATTCTTGGTTATTGTCTGAATGAAAAATCGGCCTCTCCCATGCGCCGTGGATCATGTAGGATTTGTGGAAACAGAAGTTTTGGCCAGCTGTACCCTCTTATCAGCAGTTTTTTTTCAGAGCAGGTCTGTTTCAGTGCTGAAATCCTCCCCGTCAGGACTCAGGCGCTCTTATCAGCCGTTAGCTTAAGTGCTCGGACGAGAGAATAATAAATGGGACAGAAATGACATTTCTGGAGGCGTTCAAGCGTCTGGGCATGCTGAGGCTCTGGCAGCGAGACGATTATGTGTGATTAATATTTCTGAGATCAGAAAAGAGGCTGTAGTTAGCACACTGTGTTCGCACTGGTGCCAAAACTTTTGGCTGGAGAAAATACTTCCAAATCTGTAATATAGTTAAAACTGGTGTCAGTGTCGGCTTGATGTTTTACCAGCCGTCTGAGTGCAAATTATTATTTATACAGATGTGTACAGATGTGTACAGTGAGCAGAAAACGTTTCTGTACTAAATTATTTGGTCTGTGAATAAAAACAGATTTTAAGGAGCTGTGACAGAAATCTAATGCTACTCTCGGTTTACGAGTGACGGGGTGGTGGGATGTAGCGGAGTTACTTGACAGGTTGATTATTTTCCCATTACAGCACGTCCCTGAGTGTTTTATTCCTCTCACACCACTGCAGTCTATCAACAATTACAATGTTATTTATTAAAGAATGACACGTTATACCCTTTATCCATTTATACTTCCTGTTCTCACGTGTGTTATACCTCTTTTTATTCTCTCTCTTGAAGTTAATAAGACAAAAAAAATGCAGCTTGTCACGTTACCGAGAAACCGCAAAGAAGCGTAAACTCCTCTGTCCTGAAGACGTCGTAAAGCACTGACACTGGAGACTCCTTCCATAAAGAGAGAGGGAGAGAGAGAGAGAGAGAGCGAGTAGGAGGAAAAGACTGCCTGTCTCTCTGTCTGTCCCTCTGTCTGTCTCTCTATACTGTTCTTTCTTCTTCCATCACGCTCTTTCTCTCTCCCTCTATCTCTTTCTCTTCCTGTCTCTCGCATGACTCTGTCTCACACTCTTTCTTCCTCTTGCTTTCTTTCTGTCTCCCTCACTCTCTTTTTCTCTCTGTCTCCCTCTCTCTTGCTTTTTTGACTGTCTCTCTCTCCCCCCTCTCTCCCCTCCCTCTCTCTCTCTCTCTCTCTCTCTCTCTCTCCCCCTCTCCCTCTCTCTCTGTCCCCTTCTGTCTTATCTATAACTCCCCTCCTCGGATTTTAAAAGAGGTGAAGAACACCTTAACCTGTTCAGCTCCGTCATTATTTCCTGCTTTTTCCTCCATCGTTGATAAGCATGTGTTTGTCCTGGTGGCACTGAGGTCAAACCACAGGGGGGGATAAACACACACACACACACACACACACACACACACAAACAGGAGGAACATTTGAGACTAAAAGCACCTTTTTTTTTTCCTTCCTGAAACTTTCACACAGAACTCATTATCCCGAGTTTTGGCTCCTGTGTGTGTCGGAGTGCAGCCCCCGAGTCCTCGCCACATCCCCAGCTAATTTACACGGATCCCGAATCCGTCCTTATCTGAGGCTTTAGAGGTTCCGAGGTTGATTAACGCGGCCCGGCGGTGTTTATCGGTCCCGGCCGGCGGTGAGGAAACAGGGACGATAAGTGCTCAGAGCATTACGCATCCTATTTTCCTTCCTCATATTTGTCGGCAACCATCTGCTTAACTGATCTCGCTGCACTTTAATTAAAAGGGACTTCCATCTCATCGGGGTCGTTACAGAGCGGACGGACTGCTTTCTGATGACTTCAGCATTCTTCTCCCTTCCTCATGTCTCTGTTTTCTCCTAAACTCCGTCTTTCCTTCTGCCACTGCTTTCAGTTCAGTTCGACGTCGCTTGATTAGCATATTGAGTCACCATGTTGAGTATAGCCTGAGTGTTTAAAGCAGTCTATAATACAAATGAGCCTATTAATCAATCTGCTACGATCGTTTAAGATGGCCACGCCCTCTCTCTCTCTCTCTCTCTCTTTCTCTACCTCCAACAGCTTTCAGCCAAAATAAAATGCACACAATTTTCCCCTTGCGCCAAATGTAGTCGATCAGCCGAGACGTGCTTGGTGTCTGCTTCTTGTTTCTTTCTTCAGTTGAGCACTAGGCAAGTGTTGCACTCTTTTCAGTGTAAAGTCACTAAAACATACTCAAAAAGTTGCTCCAAGTCGCCAGATGATGTCATACTGCTCTCAAAGCCCTATTCAGGCTGGATTAGTTTTCCCTGTGGATTATTCCTGGAGTATTTCTCAGACTTCAGTGCGAGTCCCAGGAGTCAGACATCGTTACGGACTGCGTGTGCGTGCGTCTGAAAGATCACGCCGTACTTTACTGTCTATAACATGAGCAGCAGTCCAGGTAATTACTCCAGGCAATATACTGTATATCCCATCTGAGCTGACACGCTGCTAAAGATTGCGTTATTCCTGTGGGAAATGTTGTGTTTTGCACTTTCTCTTTAGTATAAAGACACTCCAGGAAGCGCAAAGCACTCACTCTTTTCTCTTTTCTCTTTTCTCTTTTCTAACATCTCGTCAAAGCCAAAAGTTTAAATCACAGAACAATGAAATATACATGATGTTTAAGAGAACATGTCAATGAAGCGATGCTTCCGGGGGTTTTAGGTAAGAGTTCCTAGCACAGCACTGCAAAAAAATGATATCTTAACAAGTGAAAATGTCTTAATCATAGCCAAACGTATCACGCATTTCCTGTTAGAATATTACAACAAACCAGATATAAGATCATTGAACCTGTTTCTGGACATTTTTACTCATTTCAGGCTTAAAATAGTCTTCTTCTGATGATCACTTTTATAACATTTCTTTGTAGAAAGAAGTCAAATTATCTGCCTGTAGTATAAGAAGGTTTAAACCTTAAAATCTGTAAAAAATAAATAAATAAAAGTCTAGAAATAGGTTTAATAATCTTGATCTTGAAAACATCTTAATTTTAGTATGTTTTATATTTTAGTCTTTTTTCTGCAGGCAGGTAACTGTTATAGCCTACACGTAAATGTTATGGTCATGTGACCTAGTGATGACCAAGCGAGGCCACGCCCCCTATACCAAGCTCTTATAACGAAGATCAAAGCTATCAGTGTGTGTTTAAGTGAGGTGTGTGTAGTACACATGGAGTTTTTAACGTACATCATGAACACATGCCCAGATTTACGACAGATATCTTCCAGCAGCGTTGCTGAGCACCGAGCAGACATATTTCTGGAAAAAAAATAATCCCGTCCGACTACTACTTAAGCTGCACACACACACACACACACACACACACAATTTCACACACTCTCTTGCACGCGAGTCTGAAAGTTGGTCTGGGAACAGATGAGTTCGGTGCAGGAAGTAGGCGAGCAGAAAGAGCCGAGTGTGCGAGTTGGATGGTCCGGAGTTTGGGATCGATACGGCTGTTTACAGTTTCTCCCTCCCTCATCCCTTTTGTCTTTTTTCTAATTTAGTGTTCCCAAAGCATGGACAGGGTCTCGAGCGTGTCTGCTGCGCTTGCATCTTGGCCATCCTCTCCTCTCTCCATCACTGTCCATCGATGTTTCTCTCTCTCTCTCTCTCTCTCGTTTCCTCTTCCCTCTCTCTTTCTCATCCCTCCTGTTTTTCGGCTCCTGCGTGAGAGACTGATGGCTCGTCAATAGCATTAGCCGCGTTGCCGGCGTAGAACCCGATCGATGCGAAAAGTCTAAAGCGTTGACGAGCGCCGTCCAGCTCAGGAGCTTTCCAGAAATGGGTTTAAACTCTTTTATTCTGAAGCGGAAGAGTTTTGTGCCGTTCTGTCGTTTCAAACTCATCTCAAAACTCTCATCCCTCCTTCACTACGTTTTCACTGATTAAATGACCGACTGATGAATTGATTGATTTGATTAACTCGGGTTCTACACCGGCGACATTTACATCTTTATCCAGTGCTTTTTTTCCTCCACCGCTCCTAATTTGGGTCGTTTTCACTTCAATTACAGTCAGCGATTAAAATCAATTAGCATTCTGAGGAGTGGAGCCAAATGAGAGAGAACGGGATTAGCGTGCGTGTGTGTGTGTGTGTGTGTGGAGATGCTTTCCAGATTCACTGTCAGCTCATGAATTAATTAGTCTAATTAACAATAATAACATTATTATTAAAACACACCACTACACTGTGTCTGATTTTCTCTTCATGTCTCTTTTTGTCATATTTTTACTCTTCCAGCTTTTTCTCTCTGTCATGTGTTTGCATTTCTGCATCTGTTTTTTTTTTTTTTTTTTAAATCTATTTATCTCAGTGATTTCTCTCTGCATCTTTTTGTCTCTCTCTCTTTTTTTTTTTTTACTTTGCTTTGTCCTTGTGTCTCTCTCTCTCTCTCTCTATATATATATATATATATTTCTCTTGTTTTGTCCTTTTGTATCTAAATCACTTTCTTTATCTCTCTGCCTTTGTGTCTCTCTTTGTGTTTTTGTCTTTATGTCATTGTGCATCTTTTTTTTCTTTTATTCTAGTGTCTTTCAATTCAGTTTTATTTGTAAAGCACTTTTAGCAATGGACTTTGTCACAAAGCAGCTTTACAGAAATAAATAGATTCAGGATATCAACTGTAAATGTATAAATGTATCCTAATGAGCGAGCCAGAGGAAAAACTCCGAGACGATGTCTTTGCCTCCCTGCGTTTTAGTTTCCTGTGTCTCAGTGTCTCTCGTTTGTCTTTGTTTCTATCTGTCTCTTGTCTCTGGGACTTTGTCTCATTTCTTTCGACTTCTGTTATTAAGTCTTTTTGCTTGCCCTGTTTTATTTTGTCACCTTTTTCATTATATTTTATCTCAGGGTCCTTTTGTGTCTTTAATTTTTGTCTCTGTCTTATATCTGTGTATTTTTTTCTCTCTTTTGTTTTCTATCTTTATGTCTTTTTTCTTTGTGATTCTGTATGACTTTCAATATTGTTTTACATTTCCTGTCTTTCTGCATTACTTTTTCTTTATGTCTGTCTTTCTACAACTTTGTCTTTCTCTGTCTCTTTATCCTTTTGTCTCTGCGTATGTTTGTGTCTTTGTCTCTCTCTCTCTTTCTCTTTTTTGTTGTCTTTCTCTATGAATTTGTGCCTCTTAATATCATTTTACTGGTTCTGTCTCTCTGCATGTCTGTCTCTGTCCTTATGTCTAAATTTTATCTCAGTGTCTCTCTGCCCCACATCTTTATTTCTTTTTGTCTGCTCTCTCTCTCTCTCTCTCTCTCTCTGAATGTTTGTTTTGTCTTTTTGTCCTCTATATTGTTTTTTTCATTATGCCTCTGTCTCAGTGTCTCTGTCTCTCAGTGAATTTTTGTGTATTTTTGTCTCTTTTTCTTTGTCTCTCTGTATGACTTTCTGTCTCTTAATAACATTTTATCTCTTTGTTGGTTTGTCTTTTTGCATCTGTTTGTTTTTTATCTTTGTGACAGTCTCTAGTTATGTCTCTCTTTCTGTTATTGTGTCTTTCGGTCTCTTTTGTCTCTCTGGGGTTCTTGTTTCTGTGTCTCTTTTTTGTCTTTTTATGTCTCTGTGTATTTATGTCTTTGTCTTTCTGTCCTTATACATCTCTGTGCCTTTCTTTTATCTTACTGTCTTTACCTCTCTTTGCCTTTTTACTCCTCTTTCTAAGTATCTCTTGTCTATCCTTCTTTCTAGTGTTTTTTTTTCATTCTGCCTCTGCATCACTTTTTCTTTGTTTTTCTATCTCACTGTCTTTGTATGTATTTATGTGTAATTGTGTCTCTCTGTCTTTGTCTACATGTCGTTTTTCTTTTATTACAGTGTCTTTCTGTTTCTCATTTCAGTGTCGATTTTACACATGCTCAGTGTGTCTCAGTGTGTGCTCAGTGTGTCTCAGTGTGTGCTCAGTGTGTGCTCAGTGTGTGCTCAGTGTGTCTCAATGTGTGCTCAGTGTGTGCTCAGTGTGTCTCAGTGTGTCTCAATGTGTGCTCAGTGTGTCTCAGTGTGTGCTCAGTGTGTCTCAGTGTGTCTCAGTGTGTCTCAGTGCGTGCTCAGTGTGTCTCAGTGTGTGCTCAGTGTGTCTCAGTGTGTGCTCAGTGTATACTTAGTGTGCCTCAGTCTGTTTCCATGTGTACTCAGTGTATACTCAGTGTGTCTCAGTGTGCCTCAGTCTGTCTCCATGTGTACTCAGTGTGTACTCAGTGTGTCTCAGTGTGTCTCACTGTGCACTCAGTATCTCAGTGTATACTCAGCGTGTCTCAGTGTATACTCAGTATCTCAGTGTACTGTATACTCAGTGTGTACTCAGTGTGTCTCAGTGTGTCTCAATGTGCACTCAGTATCTCAGTGTATACTCAGTGTATACTCAGCATGTCTCAGTGTATACTCAGTGTATACTCAGCGTGTCTCAGTGTATACTCAGTGTATACTCAGCGTGTCTCAGTGTATACTCAGTATCTCAGTGTATACTCAGTTTGTACTCAGTGTGTCTCAGTGTGTCTCAGTGTGCCTCAGTCTGTCTCCATGTATACTCAGTTTGTACTTAGTGTGTCTCAGTGTGTACTCAGTGTATGTGTGTGTGTGTGTGTGTGTTCTCAGTGTGGCAGATGGCTTCCTCTTGGCTCCGTCACTCTTGATGAAGTGCTTCTTGGAGGAAATCTTTGGAGGATGGCCGCTAATTATGACAGTCCTGCTGAACAGGCAAGTCCTGTCAACTCTCTCGCCCTCTGTCTGTCTCTCTGTCTGTCTCTCTCACTCTCTCTCTCTCTCTCTCTCACACTCTCTCAGGTCTCAGATGACCCCCCTGCTTCTCCTGTATATCTTCAGGCTAAAAACACTGGGGTTAAAACAATAAGTGTGTAAATAGGAGGTGTAGTCTTGTTTTGTTTTGCGTGTGTGTGTGTGATTCTCAGAGTGTGTGAGAAACAGAAGGTAAAATTTCTTCTCCACGTTCCCCTGCGCCACACTGAAACGGCCGTAATTACAGCATCTCGACCGAATTGCACACGACAGACACTCTTTAGACACACACACACACACACATACACTCCTCTCCGGTGGAAAGAAAAGGTCAGACTCCGGCTTGGTGTGTTTGTCAGGGCCGATCGATGGCCGCCTCCTCGGGAAAACGGTAAGTTATGTTGCTCCTGTCATGGCTGTGGCTGAGGGGGGAAGGGGGTGTGGGGGGTGTGGGGGGGTGTTAGTGGGGTGGCAGGGCAGGAGGGAAATATCTTTAACTACCCTCGGATAATCAATGACCCCCCGCTCTATTATTCTGCCACGGTTATCGACGAGCAGCCCGAGTGTGACAGAGCGCTGCCGGGGTCAATACCCCGGCCCTACACTGCTGTACACACACACCATTATGTTCCTGTTTGTTAGCATCACAAACATGACGTCCCCATGCTGCTCATATCAATCTGTAATACGAGCTAGCAGGAACCACGCTACCAGCGGCTAACGCTAAGAACAGCTATCGCTAACAGCCTGTAGGCTCTTACAGTAAGGCTCTCACAGATACAAAAATACTTTATTATTTTATTTAATATCCACTGATTCCCTGTGTTCAAGAATAATATCAGCTGTTATTTAAAATAATAATAATAAATATACTTGATGAATATTCTATCCATTAATGTAATGGAGCTGTGATTGGTCGGGATCGCTGATTCATTAATGTAATGGAGCTGTGATTGGTCGGGATCGCTGATTCATTAATGTAACCAAGCTGTGATTGGTCGGGATCGCTGATTCATTAATGTAACCAAGCTGTGATTGGTCGGGATCGCTGATTCATTAATGTAAGAGAGCTGTGATTGGTCGGGATCACTGATTCATTAATGTAACGGAGCTGTGATTGGTCGGGATCACTGATTCATTAATGTAAGAGAGCTGTGATTGGTCGGGATCACTGATTCATTAATGTAACCAAGCTGTGATTGGTAGGGATCGCTGATTCATTAATGTAAGAGAGCTGTGATTGGTCGGGATCACTGATTCATTAATGTAACGGAGCTGTGATTGGTCGGGATCACTGATTCATTAATGTAA
>CM075005.1:1022436-1029667 GCA_037576675.1 Pangasius sanitwongsei | reverse complement strand
GTAAAGCTGCTTTGGGACAATGTCCATTGTTAAAAGCGCTATACAAATAAAACTGAATTGAATTGAATTGAATATTAGCTGATAATTAAAGCGTTCAGTGAAGAATGAGGAGAAACGAGGTGCACGGATCACACTGGGATTGACAAGCTGTCAGAAAATCTGCTCTGAATCTGAGCAGCTGCATGAAATTACACGGAAAAAATAGACTTACTGAGGAACAATTTTTAGTAAGGTACAGAAAGAAGAGAAAGAGCGAACAGGAGATAAAATGAGAGAAATGAAGAGAATAGGAAAGAAAGAAAGAAAGGTATAAAATGGAAATTGAGAAATTAAGAAATAAAATTAATTAAAATTATGGATTTAAAAATTAAGAGAAATGAAGAAGGGAAATAGAATTGAAGGAAGAAGAGAAATGAAGAACTAGAAGTATCAATATTATTAAAAGTATTAACAAGAAGAGGAATGAGAAGAATGAAAGAAAATAATATAGAAAAAGAAAGAAAGAAAGAAAGAATGGAGAAAAGAAAAAAAATTGGGGAAAAAATGAAAGGAAAAAGAAGAAATAATCCTTATTTTATAGTGGATATAAAAAGTTTACACACCCCTGTTAAAATGACACGGTTTTTGATGTAAAAAAAAATGAAACCAAGATAAATTTTGATTTATTTTTTCCACCTTTAATGTGAAAGAGCAACAAGTAAACATTTTAGGGGGAAAAATAAAAATAAAAACATACAGTAACCTGGTTTCATAAGTATACACACCCTTTTATAATGGGTCATGTGACTGTGCTCAGATTGAACCAATCACATTCAGACTCATGTTGAAAAGTAATTATCATACAGCTGTCATCACTGAAGTGATTCTGATTAACACCAAATAAAGATCAGATGTTTCTGTACGAGTTTCTTCACATCTTCTTGGTTTCATCCGACTGCTGAAGCTGAAGAGCTTTAAAAGCCTGTACAGGATCTCACTGTGGAAAGATACGGATCAGGAGAGGGATACAGAAGAATTTCTAAAACATTAGGTGTAGCGTGGAACACCATGAAGACCATCAACAAGAGGAGAAAATGGAGCTCCACAGTGACATCACCAAGAACAGGACGTCCCTCCAAAACCAACCAAAGGACAAGACAAAAGCCTACCAGGGAGGCTGCTGAGGGACCTACAGCAACATTAAAGCAGCTGCAGGAACATCTGGCGAGTACTGCTCACTCCCTGCATGAGATACAATCTCTCATATTCTTCACATCTCTAAATCACCTCAAACCATGTGGCAAAATGTTGGTACAATCTGATGAGACCAGGCTACAAGTTATTGGACGTAATTCTAAAAAATATTAAAAGATGTGCACAAATGTGCAATCAGGATATTATAATATTTTTTCTTGTTTTTTTTTTTTTTTTTTTTTAAACATTTCTCTCTGTTTTTCACTTGAATGCTGTTTGCTGCTCTTTCACATTAAAAGTGGAAAAAAAAATCTGCAAGAAAAAAACCCTGTAATATTAACAGGGGTGTGTAAACTTTTTATATCCATTGTATCGAAATCAAAGAAGAAAAAAGAAATAAATAAGGACGAGAAATGAAGGAAAGAAAGAGTGTTTTTAAGGAAGCATGAGACGTGGACACTCTCGGGAGGAAACAGGAGCTCGGCGTGCCAGTGACTGATAAATCTTTAATATAAAAATTGTACAAGAATTCTGATACAAATTACAAGAGAGGTATTTGGACAAAATATGAATAAAATTCCATTTACATCCCGAAACCCTTTATGCATTTAATGCAAAAACCATCGACAGTCAGCTATGATACAGAAGATACACGCAGAAGCAAATCAGTTCAAACAAAGAAACCAAACAGGACCTTTATTTTTTTATTCATTAATTCTTTTTCTTCCTCGAGTGTGCCTAATGGAAAAACGCTGTTCAGGGCCCATGCACTATTCATGAAGCTCGGCGCAAAAATCCAAGCCAATAAACACGAAACGAACGGGACGAAACACAGCGAACAGCACGGCCCAAAGCCAGCGGGTGTGTAAAAAATAAAAAAAAATAAAAAAATAAAAAAAAGGAAAGGAAAGTATTCACACAAAGAAGTGTTCAAGCTTACGAGTTATCTGTGGACAAAAATGAGTAAATATTCAGTACTGAATTACGGTTTCTAATTTCTTGTTATTTTTTTCATTTTCACTTTACATACCACGCTCAAATACCTTGAATTATTATTATTATTAATATTATTAATAATATTATTTATCTTACATAAGGAAGAAATGCTGTGTTGGATTATATGATCTGTGAATTTTTTTTTTATTTCTTTTTTTTAATTTTTATTAATTATTAATTTATTATGATTTGACCCACTGTTTTCGCATCTGCAGTTTTCTAAGTGCTCCGTTTGTGTCGATATTAAAATATTAAAACGGCGCCGATGCCGAGGAAATGGAGAAGCCACGCCCACTTTGTGTTTTTAAAGGCAGGAAATAAAAAATAAAATAACTGTTTGTTTTTTTTTGGATAACCAGCGAAGGGAAAAACCTCTCTCTCTACACACACACACACACACACACACACAAACTCACACACGCACGTGTGATAAAAAGCAACAGGATGTTGTGTCACGTGATTCTGATTTAATTGAACTCCTAATTAAATGACGTATTTAATGTTTATTTGAGTGTAAACACAGTTAAAGCTGCAGTTCTGCCAAAGACGTGACGTCTAAAATGTTTCCCCTTTTTACCGCAAAATCTACTCGATCAGCAAAAACATGAACAGAACTTCAAGTAGAACATTATTTACAAAGGCTGCCATCTTTCTTAAAATGACCACAGTTACTCCGCCCTTTATGCCCCGCCCACTTAGGCCACGCCCCCCAAAGTTTACTGTAGAAACCGAACCCAATGAACAGGAAGTGGTGATGATATTAAAGGTAAATCATCACCACTATCTTACACAATATTTATTTAAAAACAAAGTTACGCAAGAGTTTAGCGATGTTGTCTGAAGCACTTACAGATCTCCGCCGTCTTCGAAAAATAAATGTGTCGTAAAAACTCTGACTTTACTGATGTTTTCGTGTGAGCTGATCAACTACATTTCACTCCGAGGAAACACTGACTTCGTCTGTGGCTCAACTGCTTCTTTAATGCTATGATTATACTTTATTATTCTTTATTATACTTTATTTTTTGCTTAACGTCCTGAAACTCCTGCTGCGTGCCGGGCGATATGATGATCTAACATCAGTATCGCGATCAGTTCCATCACAGTACACTTTGCTTTTTTCTCACAATTATAAATTTTAGATTTTTTTGTTAACATTTTCTACTGAATGTTTAAAATTGTTTAAAAAAGATTCAGTACAAAATTTTAACATATTTAAAAAGTCAGAAACTCTACATGTCCTGTAGAGTCATAACGTGATATTTTTGTAGGATGTAGTGTACGTTTTCCTCTCTCTCTCTCTCTCTCTCTCTCTCTCTTTTCCCCTCGTGCTGAGTCTATTCCCTTTTTCCTCTTTCTCTGCGTCAGCACCGACTCCGCAGCTCATTTAGTATCAGAACTGCCGGCTTAGCCAAAGCGCGCTAGCTCATCCCCGACCTCGGAAACACACTGTGTGTGTGTGTGTGTGTGTATGTGTGTGTGTGTGTGTGTGTGTGTGTGTGTGCCGAGACAGTTCCTCTCACCAGATCGTGTTTCGGAGTCGTTACATTTCATTATTCACTGTGTGCTAACGTCTAAAACGTTTTTTTTTTTTTTAAAACCTGAACAGAACCAGGAGAATAAAATCAGCATTCGTTCTGGATTTTAACAAGATTTTCCCTCTTCCTGTCTCTCAGTCTCACTAACACACGACCGGGCCGGCTTTCTGTCTCCTTCAGCACAGAGAGAGAGAGAGAGAGAGAGAGAGAGAGAGAAAGGAAGGAAGGAAGGAAGGAAGGAGTATGGGGAGAAGGAAAGGGGAAAAAAACAGGTGAAAAAAGGGAAGGAAAGGAGCTGAAGAATTTTTAGGAAAAATTAATAAAGAAAGTAAGAAAAAAGGAAGAAGGAAAGAAAAATAAAGAAAAAGTAAAAGGAAGAAGGAAAGAAAAAATATAAAAAGAAGAAAAGGAAGTACAAAGAAAAAACAAACAGATAAACGTACAAAGGAAATAAAACGACACTTAGAAAGATATAAGGGAGGAAAAGTAAAAACGAAGAAGAAATAAATAGAAAAAAAGGGAGAAGAAAGAAATAAAAATAAAGAGGGGAAAACAGGAAGAAGGGAAGCAACAGAAAAAAAAAATGATTAACCAAAAAGAAGAAAAATGAAAGTTGAAAGAAAGAAAAAGAAAGAAAGCAACAAAAGAAGTGCAAAAAGTAATGAAATTAAGAAATAAACAGCATATTAAAGAAGAAAGAAATTTTTTTAAAAAAGAGCGAGAGATGAAAGAGAAACAAAGGAAGGAAGGAAGGAAGACTCTGCTTTTCTTTCTGCCTCGTCCATCACCGGAGGTTAACAAGTCCTCTTGCTGCTGTCATCTTGCCGGATAGAGGGAGAGAGGGAGAGAGAGAGGGAGAGAGGGAGAGAGAGAGGGAGAGAGAGAGGGAGAGAGAGAGAGACAGCTGTCAGCAGTGAGAGAAAATGCGACTCTGGAGAAGACGCTGGCTTTCGATGCTCAATTTTTCCCCTCGCATGGGATAAACAGGCAATTACACCTCCTGTTATTCGGGGTGACGGGGAACTTAAGCGTGCGTTATTAACCCGCGTCCCTGCGGAACCCAAAGCACGGAGAGGGAGAGAGAGAGAGAGAGAGAGAGGGAGGGAGAGAGAGAGAGAGAGAGAGAGAGGGAGAGAGAGTGAGAGAGAGAGAGACGGAGAGAGAGCTTGCAGGGAGAAACCTGAAAGGGAAAAAAGAGAGGTAGAGAGAGAAAGAGATAAGATGAGAAAGAGAGAGAGAGGAAGATGGAGAGAGAGAGAGATAGAGGGAGAGATAGAGAGGGGGTCGGATGTGTGTGTGACACGAGCATGTCAGCAGCGTTCACCGTCTCTAAACGTAACGAAGTGACAAGCGAGTTATTAGACAGATCAGCGCGGAGACGGCGCTCCTGCCTCTGGCGTGCTGCGCCACGAATTTAATGACTCTCGCTGCCTCGCTGCCTCGCTGCCTCCTTCCTCCCGTCAGCACGAGAGCGAAAAAATACAAGTGAAAAGCGGCATGGCTACGAGCTTGTTTTTTTTTTTTAGCTGCAGAGAAAAAGGGGGTGCGTTCACTGTGCTGCATCAAACACTTCACACTCTCAGCGTAAATGACTTTTCACTCACGTGCGTCTTGTACCTCGACACGTCGACGCCGCCGTTAAACAGCGTCGCTCGACTTTTCAAAGACTGAACCCGAAAAACAAGAATTAAGACTCGGGATTTTAAGACTGAACACGAACGCCACACCGACATCGAGGGAAAATTCCAACACTTCATGGATTTTTCTTCTTCTTTTTTTTTTTCGCTTTTTGATTTCACTGACTGATGGCATTTTTACGCTGACGTGGGCGGAGCTTAGATAACATGTGATCAGTTCCTTTTAAAAATTCGATGCAAACTTGTTTCTTTTGCGCAATCTGATGCTAGCTAGCATGTTGTTAGCTAGATACTTAATGTCAGCCGAGCTAACATTTTCCCAGAGGTGCATTTTGCTAAAATAATGACTAGCCGTTTTTAGCCTAATGACTTTTCACATTATTACAGTTATCATAGCGTTAACTAGCTTGCTAGCAAACGTAGCTGGCTAGTTACCATCACATAGCCACTGGCAACGTTATGTTATCTAAGCTCAGCTAGCTGGGCTAGTTTAGATGGAGTTGGTCAAACAAAGTAGTGAAAAGTAGAGAAAGGACAACGGTGACTGTGATTGGCTGATTCAATTTAACCTAAGCTCCGCCCATAGCTTGCTAGCAAACTTGGCTGGCTAATGTTATGCTAGCTAGAGTTTAGTTACTGTATCTGAATAGGAATTATTCAAGGCAAAGAAGTGAAGACAAAGCATAACAGTGATGTCACTGAGTCAAGTTTGTGATTGGCTGATTAAAGATAAACTAAGCCCCGCCCTGTTTTACGGAAAAAAAAAAAAAACAACTCACCGTCAATTTAAATTGCAACTGTGATTAAAAATCGTATCAGTTCGCTGCCAGTGTGAGCTCGTTGTTAAATTTACATATTGCGATAATTACGTACATTTTATCGTAGAATACGATATTTATCATAACATTGCGTCCGAAAAAAAAGACCCTAACACGTCCTGACTGGAAGCAAACCATCTGTAAATGGTGAAATACTGACGTTGACGGTAACAATACTGTGCGTGTTGAAGTTTTGCGATATATCGTACGACCGGGTTTCAGCTCATGCCTACTCGTGTATGATAACAGCACATGCAGTGTTTAATCTGGGAGCTAATTCTCGGGTTAATACGTTACAGCCACATGAACGGATGCTTTTTTCCGCAGAAAATCAGCTGATCAGAAATCCTGCAGCGGAAACGCCGTGTAAATACGTTTACGGGTTTGTCCTGCTCGAATGTGGGTCGTCAGAGATTATACAAATTTTTAACTGTTTTTTGTTTTTTTTTAACTGAACACAAGTGCAAAACTGGTACATTTCTGTAAAGATACAACTTTTTTTATTTTATTTTATTTTATTTTCCCTTCCGGCCATGACTAACTCGAACATTGCGAAGTGTTTTTTTTTTTTCTTCGTAATAATATTACACATCCCGCTCGTTATAGATGCAAAGTGCAAAAAACCTAAACGTCTTACTAATTCTTTTTTTTTTTAAAAAATTAAGAGAAAGAAGAAAAAAAATGAGAAAGGAGTCGTTTAGGAGCCTGAAAGCATGCCAGCTCCGTCGCCATATCTCACAAGTAGATAAAACGAGTCACAATATTTTTTTTTTTTTTTGTTCTTGGGTAAATTTTTTTCCTTTTTATTTTTTTGTTTTGACGTTAATATAAATGAATCAAGCTAGTAAAATGCTACCTCTTGTCACCTACACTTTGAGCTGAAAGATTGAACTGTAACATAAAGGAAAAAAAGAGAAAAATAAACAGCAAAGGAAAAAAAAATTAAAAAAAGAAAGAATAAAAGAGCAAGCGACCATCAATACAATTGTTTTACACCAAAAAGCCTCTCAGGACGTTATTTACAAATTGAAACCGTTCATGCTTTAGGTATGTACGGGATTCTTTTTTT
>CM075005.1:997436-1017436 GCA_037576675.1 Pangasius sanitwongsei | reverse complement strand
TTATTATTATTATTATTATTATTATTATTATTACTAAACATAAAAACACAGTTAACGCTGCAGCTCACTCGGGACGTAACGTCTCAGTGATGTCATCACGCACGTACGGCATAATGAAGCACCAGCGTTATAACGTTAATGATATAACTAGCGCAGACGCTCGTGAAGCTACGCTTGTGTGTGTGTGTGTGTGTGTGTGTGTGTGTGTGTGTGTGCTGCAGCTGCTCTCTCCCTGTTCATCGCCAGAGGCTTTAAATGCAGGAGGAGGATCGCAGAAATATAATTAACCTTCACTCTCTTGCGCACGAGACTGCGGGACTGAACATTAGCGTGCACGCACACACACACACACACACACACACAGACATTCACACACACACACATTCACACACACACACAGCAGGGATCTGCAGGGTCACCGGACCGGTGACAGTGAGAATGTGTGAGAGCAAAAATAAATAAGTGGCACTGCCACACACACACACAGAAATACACACACAGACACACACTGAGTCACTGAGACACACACACACACACAGACACACACTGAGTCACTGAGACACACACACACACACACACACACACACACACAGAAAATTAAGGTCTGTGTGTTTTTTGTGTTTTTGTTTTGGAGTAAAGCGTGATTAACGAGGATAATAAGGGCCGTGATTGCTGGTGCGCTGCGGAGCCTCAAACCCCGAACACTGTAAATATGCAATCATTTTACACACACACACACACACACGCACACACACACGCACACACACGCACGCACCGGAACCCTGGGGGAGTAAAAAAAAGACAATAAAACGTGTCACACCGAGAGCTCGCGCTCTCACCACGGTGTTGCATTACACAACATTACATTTCATTAGCTAGCCTATATGATACACACACACACACACACACACACCACTGAAACACACACACACACACACACACACCACTGAAACACACACACACACACACACAGCACTGAAACACACACACAGCACTGAAACACAGCACAGTGGAGCTTAAATCACATGACCAGCACTCATATACCATCATATATAGTGTGCTTTATATATAATATAATATAATATAATATAATATAATATAATATAATATAATATAATATAATATAATATAACGTGTGTGTGTGCGACGCAGTGGTGTCCCTCTTCTGACGTCACACGCTCAGGTGTGAATCCTGTGCTAATAAAACACACACGGACGGATAGATTTCTCTCAGAAATCAAAATAGATAAAGTAATAAACATAATATAATAAATATAATCCAAAACGTAAACATCTGCAGCATTTCTCTGCGATGTTTGACGAGTACCACGTGACACGTGCGCAGATCTGAGTTTCGCACGTGTCACCGTGTACAGCTGCGTTAGACGGATTTATATTTATAGAATATAAGAATCATTTATGTATAAGATGAATGTATAGCTAATATGTTTTAGGGTTTTTATTGGATAATATACGATATATATATATATATATAAATGTAGAGCGTGTTATCGAGTAAAAGTTTGCTGTACGGATTTATTCCTCTCAGTAAATAGTAAAATATTTAGAATTTATTTCTAAGATAAACGTAGAGATAATATTCGGGTTGGTTTTGTTTAGGATTCGAATCCTGTGCTAATGAACGCAGGGATTATTGTGCACTGGTGTGTTAGAGAGCTTTATTCCTCTTTAAAAAATGTATTTATATTTATTAACGTATCGGTAATATTTGCATGGTTTTAGGTTGAATAATATGCAGCAATTATGCGGCTTTGAAAAAAAAGAAAAGTGGACGTGTATTTAACTGAAATGTTAGATGCTGTATGTGAGGTGTGCAGTATATATTTCCAGCGTATCTATAATATTTATAGTTATTACATGGCATTATAAACGCTATAATATATTACATTAGAGTAAGTTATAAGTTATATGTAATAGTTATGAGTTATATGTGAAAGGCACCTTTTGAGAATTGTACGGCAGCCTGAAGTGTTTAGCGTGTGTGTGTGTGTGTGTGTGTGTGCGTGTGTGTGTGCGTGTGTGTGTTGGCCACGTAAACCGTCAGATTCCTCTGGATACCTCTCTGCTGCTTTAATACCTCTCAGTCCTCAGGAACAGCAGCTTTATAATGCCTCCCAGATGCCACGGAGAATCCACCGGCCAAAAAATATGGAAACAATAGTGTGTGCTTTTAGGGCAGCATGGTCACATCCAGGGAAAAACACACACACACACACACACACACACAAAATGCTAGTGTCCTTTCCTGCCCTGTTTTCTCCTGACCATATGTTTAATCGTTTAGGGGGAATTTACAGGCCGGCGCTGCAGGAGCCGAACCGTCACACGCACCTCCACTCCGACTGGCCAAGAGGTGAAAAGGAGAGAAGAAGAAGAGAAGAAGGAGAGAAGAAGAAGAGAAGAAGTGACCACCTGAATATGTGTTTAAAGCATGACATTATATACAGTAGGCTATAACGCGATACGGCGTGATGTACAGCGCACACGTGTGCTCTCGGTCGGGGATTCTGTGGTCGTTGAATAAGTTAATGAGCTCTCGTGTACGTTCTCGTGATCACAGTAGCTCTCCTTTTCCGCCTCCTCGGGCCACTGGCAGGAAAATCCCCTCTGTGTTTACGCTAATGCGTTTGTGCGCTGCGTAAGTGTTTCCAGCAGCAAAGAAAATCGCAAAATACGACGTTTTATTGATAGGGTTTAAAGGCAGATGGAGATCATCCAAAGAATCTGCGAAATCGGAAGCCTGGAAATTATTTGGAGTTTGTATTACTATTATTATTATTATTATTATTATTATTATTATTATTATTATTATTATTATAATGTGATTACTTTTTTGTAATCCTTTATTGGTACAGAATTTGCTAAATATTCACTGCTAATAATCCCATTAAACAAGCTAACCTCCAGTATAAAATAGCATTACACTTAAAAAACAAAATGAGTCAACAAAAATAATGAAGCTCAAAAATAAATAAAAACGTTCAGCTGACAGTTCAGGGTGATGAGATTAAAAGCAACATGAATTTCAAGATAATTATGCGTTAGCTAAAAGATGAGCTTGTTATAACGGGCGTCTTTGCTAACAGGCTAATTTGCGCTAGTGAATGCGTCTAATAGCTAAACGTTAGAAGCTCATCTGAAGAGCTCCGGCTTTGCTCGTTTTTTTTTTTTTTTCCCTGCAGGAAAATTAGCCGACGCTGATAGCAATGTGTAAAAGTGTCAGTTATCCTTCACACATTTGTATGCAGATGATCTACTCCTTACTGAGATTCAGTGCATCTGTCATTGTGTGTGTGTGTGTGTGTGTGTGTGTCGAGGTGTGTGTGTGTGCCCTATTTGAGCGCCTCTTCATTTTTGCGAACGAGACGTCAGGTCTGCTCTGCCTCGGGGCGCAGGGTCCCTTCGGCCTTGTCGAAAGCAGCACGTTTCAGAAGCCTGTCACACACACACACACACACACACACACATCTGCAGCACAATAAGCTCTCGTTCATCCCTCTGTCTGCGTCTGGTCTGCTCCGGAGTCGTCGGCGCTGTTTACAGTGTACTAATGAGCGAACAGCGCAGGGAACAGATGCCACCGCACTCGGGAACTTAATAAAAGATTGCGTCGGAGAGATGGATGGAGCAAGGGAGAGCGGGAGATAGAGAGGGAGGGAGGCGAATAGAACAACTGAGCACCTCGGAGAGTCTCTTGTTTGCAAATTACAGTAAAGCGGGGGAGGACACGCTCAACACACACTCGCGCACACTCGCACACAAACAACCTCTCGATCTTTATTATCTAAATAAAACCGTCACTTGTCACCCGAGAAGCCGAGAAAAACAGGCACGTCCTCGTCTCTCTCCGTACGAGTGAGTTTCTTTTCTTCTCTCGGAGTTTGTCTAGGCTGTTTAACAGTGTCGATTTAACACACGCACACACACACACACACACACACACGGCTCTTTTAGCCGAAAAAAAGACAGCATTTATTTTTCTCCAAGTGGGGGAGCGGAGCATTTTTCTTAAGTGCTTCAGGAAGAAGTGAAAGTCTCGACTGTTCATGGTGGTACTCTTTCCTTTTTTTTTTATAATTCGGACGCGTCTAATTAACCTCTGTCCATTTTCTTAGCGAACTTGTGCACTTTGAAGCACAAGTGTGAATTTTTAAATGTCAGGGAAAAAAACATACATTAAAAACATGCACTCAAAAGGGACACCACATACCGTAGGTCTTCTACATCGAGGTATGAAAGATCTACCGTTGAAGGTACTACACTAAAAGGTACAGTTTAGTACCCTTTGTTTTTTAGACTAAATCCTTTTGGTCCTCTATTTAAAGCACTAAACGATGTACACTTGATGGTACCACACTAAAAGGTACCATTAGTACTCTTTATTCTTATATACTTAGGCCCTCTATTTAAAGATATAGAAGATGTAGACTTAATGGTACCACACACTGAAACGTACAGTTTAGTACCCTTTGTTTTTAGACTACATGCTTTATTTAAAGCACTAAAAGATGTACACTTGATGGTACCACACTAAAAGGTACCATTAGTACCCTTTATTCTTATATACTTAAGCCCTCTATTTAAAGATATAAAAGATATATCTTTGACGGTACCACAATAAGAAAGGTAAATTTTTTTGGACTACATTTTACATATTATATTAATATATAAACAATCTACACTCCACATTAAAAGTAAATTTTTTTCATATTCCTATTTATTACAAAGTGATTTTTTTTTTTAAATTTAAGACAGACTTTACTAGGAAATACACTGCCAAATTCCTTGTGCCTGACCTTGGACATCAACACCTCTACCTGCCCGTTAGCACAGGTATATTCTGAGGTCTGCGTGGTAAAGAACGTGTTACCGACTTGCAAGAAACGTGTTAATGAATGCGGCGGTTTGACAGGTCGCAGCCTCTGCTAATAAATGCGAGCTTACCTGCGTGACAGGTGAGCAGTCTCAAGTAACCCGACCTCTCGGTGCATTAAATAAGCGTGAACTGACACCACAGTGATTCGGCACGTTAGCATGACAGGCAATGCATAGCACATGGAGTAGCAGTTACCACGTCGTTAGCGGGATAATAATTATTCTCCCACCCCCTGCGAGTCGGAGATGAAGATAAAATTGGGACTTCATGTTGAGCAATTAACTTTTATCTAATGAGAAAATAGGTCATGAAGGGACTAACTTACCTGTAAGCTATGTGAGATAAGTGAGAGCGCGCCTACAGATTTAATTACGTAAATAATAAGCAAGTCATTAGCAGGAGGAATAGGACAGCATCTAACAAATTAGTTTGAGCCTTGAGAATTGTTAAATATGCAGTCTGAGGTACGAGTAAAATGAAACATCTCACCTGTCTCGGCTCCGTCGGGAAGGGAAAGCAGCATTGCATCCGGCCACCGTGCAGACGTGCATCTCTTTTAGGTGCACATTTTTGTAGTGCAGTTTGACACTGTAGGAGCTCTTGAAGCTCTTCTTGCAGACGTAGCAGATTTTAGGGTCAGGGCTGGAGCAGAGATCGCCCTCTGGAGAGTGGGAGTGAAATTTCGGTGAACTTGATCCGTAACCCATGGAGGAGATGAAGCTCTCGTGCAAGGCAGCCATACTTGCAGCGGCTGCAGCTGCGGCAGCCATTCCACCGTTGTACAGGTTGTATTGCCCCATGCAGAACATGTCGTAGGTAGGATCATTGAGTTCTTCTTTGATTTTGATGACCGGTTGATGTGGGGATGGCGAGGAGCGTCTCTTTTCTTCCATCTCTTTATGGATGTGTCCGTCTTCCTCTCCATCATCCTTTTCTTTGTCCATGTTTCTTCTGGAGGCATGGCGATGCTCTTCGGTGTCCATTGGCTCATCACGGTAGAACATCTTGGACTCAGAAGTCTCGGACTCATTCTCAAAGTCACGCTCGTGGTCCTGGTCCTCGGAGGTGAAGCTGTCCATGCAGCGCAGCTCACTGGTGCCTTCCGTCATCTCATCCTGGGAGGGCGACTGATGCCCGCTGCTGCTGTTGTTGTTATTGTTGCAGTTTCCATTGATATTATTGTGGAAGTGAGATGCAGGGTGACGATGATGGCAACTGTCATCATCATCATCGTCGTCTTTGTCATCATAATCCTCTGGTACCTCTCGATCTTTCTCTATCTTTACAGGCATGCTGGACTTGCGAGGCTTCTTCTTGGGCGTAGGGTCGACGGTGATCGGATCTGGGGCACCTGAGGTGGTGGAAAGGTGGTAAGACAAAGTTCCTGTTTCAGACATGTGGCTGTTGTTGGAGCTGGCAGCTAAGATATGCTGCTGTTGGTCCATGATGGAGGTGCTGTTGGTGGTAGTGGGTAAAATCGGACTGGTTGGAAGGGACACCGGAGGACTCACAATGTCAGCAGGAGAAAGCAAGTTGCGGTAGAAAGGTGGGATGGGTTGTACTGGCTGCACAGACTTCAGGGATGGGAAGACCAGAGGACTTTGGAGGGGGGATTGCATCATTGGATCGAGAGGAGGAGTTGCAAAGCCTAGCGGAGGCCGTCCAGGACTTGTTAGAGTGAATCCACTCTTGGTACTAGAGATGACCGGGGTGGCCGTTCCGGAAGTGGAGCGAATGAGGTCCTTATCTCGGTTGTTTCTCAGCATAGGCATGTGGAGGCGAGGGTTGGGATTGGCGCTGTGGCGATTGCGGCTACGCAGGGAGCTGAAGACCATGTTGCAGCCCTCGATTGTACAACGATGCTTGATCTTCAGATGTACAGCATTATAGTGGATCTTTAGCGTGCCTTTGTCGTAGAAGGTCTTGCCACAGGCATTGCAGCAGACGCGACCCTTGCGCGACGGAGTACCCATGCGCCGCATGCGGTGCATCTTGGAAGAGAACGAAGAGTGAAGGTTCTTTGACTGCTCATTTTTCACAAAGTGGTGGTCATTTATGGCATTGGACTGGGGCTGCTGCTGTTGTTGGATCTGCTGCTGCTGCTGCTGTTGCTGCTGCTGTGTTTGCTGTTGTTGGACTTGCTGTGCAGATGGGGTTGTTGTGATAGGTGATGATCCGTTAGGTTCCGTCTTGGGCTCAATGGAATTGGGAATGGCCCCTATGGCGCCTCGGTTTGGACTCTGGCTGTTTCGAAAAGGCGATAGAGACACTTCAGATTCACTGCTCTCTACTGGTTCACTCTGATTGGAAAGGTTTGGCTCTCGGAGCCTCAGAGCTGCTTGGTCCAAGTTTAGCCCATTAGGCGGAAGCCCCAACATGGGAGCTGAGACAGGATTGATGTACTGGAAGGGCAGCAGGAAAGCCAAACTGTTGGGGATGTTCTCAAAATGATGGATACTAGAAGGGCTGCTGTTCTCCAAGTGTGTAAGGAGGCCAGGACTGCGAGTGCGGTTGTTGCTTTCGATAAAAGTCCGGATGCCAGAGTCGGCCTTTGACGAGGGCACCGTGACCGCTTGGCCTTCCTTCTCCTGGATCGCCATGAGCTCCACGATGGATTTGGTCTCTCCGAAGCGTAGAAACTGCTGCAGGGTAATGATCTCCTCTTCACGGGACATGATGGTCCAGCGGTCCAGCACCTTGCCTGCAGCATCCTAGAGGCCATATCAAAGGAAAGAGAGAAGGAAAAAAAGACAAACACACAAAAAATTATTGATTCTGCATAATAACAGTAGTCTGAGGAGGAGGAAAAGGGTGACTATTTGTTAGCGAGAAGAAATTCCCCTGGAGCAACTGCAAAGACCGATAATGGGGGGTTTACTCTGAATCTCCGCAGTAAGAGTTCGTCTCCTCCACATTTAATCAACCAGGTGTTGACCTGTTAAAATGTAAATGCTTTTACCAAAACAATGCTAAAATTTGATGAACTTGTGAGATTATGTTTTAGAAATCATATTTTATACTCTACAGTTAATGTTCAGACTTTTCTAAATCTGAGAAATTAAACAAAAATGTTAAAAATGGGAAAATAAAAAGATTTCTTTTGTCTCTATTTCGTTGTAAAGTTCAAAGACACTGTCCGAGGGTTAAGAGCATGTTAAGACGCAGCTCCATGAACTCTCTAAATGAATTTAATGTGACATTGACATATTCACTTTTAGACCGTTTTACAAAATGCTTCATTTTTGACATCCGGTGACAGTCTAACGGTAATGACCTCATCCTCGTGTCATTGTTTTATCATTTTATTTTTATTCCACTTCACTTGCTGCATTATTTTGCATAAAATATTTTCACTTGTTTTCTTTTCTTTCATTTTAAGTTTCTTATTTTGGGCAAGAAGGGGAGTGGGTGAAAACCGAAACACACACACACTCACACACATACACACACACTCTGTCAGGTGACAGTTTAAAAAAAAAAAAAATCTCTTAATGACACCACCGCTGCATGAAATATTTTCACTTCATTTTCACTTATTTCCTGTTTTATTAATTTAAATTATGTCTCCTATTTTGGGAAAGGTGGGGAGGATTTGGTTAAAAAAAATGAAATAAAAAAAATCTTGTCTCAGAGTAAGCGATGTTGAACATAAAAATAAGGAATCTCATGTTTATTTAAGCATGTCTTTGAAGAAGCCTTGGAGGTGACAGCGATCTTGCATTACATTCATTAGCGAGGTTTGAGGATGAGTATTTACCGAGCTTTATGTTAATGGAGTTTAAAGGACGCACGTCTTGCGTCAGATTAAATATTAATGAAGGGAATACTTTGGTGTCAAATGGAAAAAAAAATTATAGCGATAGCGTTTTGCCTTCTGGGGGGGGGGGGTCGGGGCAATGAGGCGAGCAGTGATGTACTGTAAAAAAAAAAAAAAAAAAAAGTGGACGGATCCCAAACGGGCCTCGGATTTTCTTTCGCGGCGCTAGAAGCGTGGGAAAGAAGTTTCCATGTTGAGAAAGCGTTATTGCTCCGGGAGGAGGAATAAGCACCACTTCCAGGGAGCTTTCTCTCTCTCTCTCTCTCTTTCTCTGTCTTTTTTTTCCCTCTCTCTCTCTCCCTCTCTCTCTGTCCTTGGCCGCCGTTTTAGGAGGTGGTGTTATTAACCGCTGAAAAATAAAACGGTTCGAGTTTTGCACACTTGGCCACTGTCAGACGCTGAGACATGGCAAGGGACTCTGGGAAAAGAATCTTGGCAGCGTCGAATCTCTAGATTTGCGGTCAGGAGTGGAACTGCGATGGGATGCGCAAAAAAAAAAAAAAAATACAGCCATTCATATATTTATTTATTTATGTATTTATTTAATTTTTTGCCCTTTTTGGTGCCCTTAATGCTGCAACATCGCATTTAAAATCCTTATTGGCTCTCTGGAGGATGCAGATGGCAAACGGTGCATTTTTATTTGCTAAAGGTCTGAGTTTATATGTAATTTTTTTTTTTTTTTTGTCCGAATTTGTTATCGTTCGCTATTAGAATCGTCATGCTGTATATTTTCAAGGGGGAAAAAAAAAGGACACCGGAGTGATGAAATAAAACCTGGGTTTCTGGTACTCAGACTTCTGGCCCCTACTGGAAGTGTTTTAAACTCCTGGTGTATTGAAACGGCCATAAAAGCTACGATGCAATAAGTGTGCTACTGCGATCCTGCTGTGCTGCTACGAGTGGGCGTGCGAGAGGCACAAAGACAAGGAGAGAGAGAGAGAGAGAGAGAGAGAGGGAATGAGGGATCTCATAAATGATCCAGTTTATGCTGCTAAGGGCCTCCGAGACTCCCAAAGTCCCTGAGAAAAGGTGACATCAAGGGAGCGACGCTCGCTCTGACGACAATTAGACACGACGCGAGAGGCGTCTGGCCGTTCCCGTTCAGATCTATAAATGATAAATGGCAACCGAGGAGTTTAAGAGCCGTAAAAAAACCCAAAAAAACCAACAGAACCAAAAAAAAAAAAAGGGGTCTTTAAGGTGAGCTGGGAATAAATGTTTAAAGAGAGATGGAGAAGTCAGAGGGAAAAAAGAGAGGAGAGGGAATATAGAGAAAAAAATGAAGACGGGTTCTTGGGAGACGGCACGTCGACGGTCGCAGGGGTGTTTGTGTGTTAAATATACATTAAAAAACTTTTTCATTCCGTGTACGAGTGTGAGTTTAGCCCCGAGGTAAGACTTTACATTTCAGCCTCCGCACTATTATGTTATACCGCACTGCCCCGCTCGCTGCTCTTCCATTTCCATTTCATTTAATTGAAAGGAAGGAATTGAAACAAAAAAAAAAAAAAAAATTCTGTGGGGAAAAAAAATTAAAAAGTGAATTTTTAAATAAGAATGTTTTCAGAAGCTTGGAAATAAGCACAGTGGAAATTAATTTCTAATTTCTAATGTTACAGTCCCTGTGTTCTGTCATGGGTCTCACACACACACACACACACACAGAGAGAGAGAGAGAGAGAGCCCCAAAAAAGGACATGTGGCAATAAAGAACGACAAAATCGGCACTAGCGCTAATTCTCTGTATTTGCGTTACCGTGTAAATAGGCTTTGAGGAGCCATTATAGTGTGTGTGTGTGTGTGTGTGTGTGTGTGTGTCCACAGCTGGAGAGCAGCTCTAAGCAGGCTGATCCTAATCAGAGATCACACACTCGTTCATCACTCCGACTCTGCTGCTATCAGCATTCGGTCTGCTATTACGAGCCGAGTGAAAAGATTAAACACACACACACACACACACACACACACACACACACACACACAGAGTCCCGGGGTAAAACTGCAGAATTGTGTGTGTTTAGTTCTGCCTTCCCCCCCCCTTTAAGTAAAAAAGGTCAGAAACTAGCGGTTAAAATGCCACACGTGCTAACAGAAGCTAGCTTTCTGATGCTAACTGCTACTTTTTTATTCTTAGCCTCGTGTTCAGAAAACATCCATTTATTGAAAGAGTATTAAATTAAAAAAAAAGGTATTAAATAATAAAAAAAAAAAAAAAACTTGTGCTGATGTTATGTTGTACTGTTATGTTCAGTTCGGGGTTTTAAAGAACAAGTAAACTAAACAAACTTAAATATCTACGCTAATTCCTTAATTAGCATGTTTCCAAAACATATACATTGAAAGAGTGCAATGCTAACTGCTGGCTTTCCTTCATTACTAGCTCATTATCAGCCACGTTAGCATGTTTGGAACATCCTTTCTACCTTGTTTATTTTCATTCACTTTCACTTTTCAAACATAATATTTAATCATATTTATGCTAAAAAAAACAAAGATGAAGCGCAGAATAACAACACAGAATAACAAGGCAGAAATGAGCAGTTTGATGCTAACTGCTGCTAGTCTTTCATTGCTAGCCACATTATTAGCATGTTTGGTTAATGTAAAATAAAATAATGTCATAGTAAAATAATATTAGTGTCACACAAATTATGTCTGTTATGTCATTTTGAAGCTGAAAGTCATAACATTGTGAAATAAAGACCTTTAAAAATCAGTTTATGCTAACGGCTGCTAGTGGAATGATGCTAACAGCTAACACCTAGCTCAGTATTAGCCTTGTTAGCATGTTAGCATGGAAAATCCATTCCACCTTGTGGATTTGTATTTAAACAGGTAAAGACTGCGGCATAATAATAATAATAATAATAATAATCATTAAATAAATCAGAAGTCAATTTTAAATAATCACATTTATAGTTAAAAAAAGAATAATAAATGAAAAGTCTAAAAATTAAATCGCTGACCAACTAGCGGTTTTATTGCTAACTTTCATTATTAGCGTATTCAGCTATATAAAAGTTAAAAAAAAAAAAAAACTCACAGTAAAGTAGTATTTGCATGACATAAATTATGTTCAGGTTATTTTTAAACAATGTGAAATAAACAGGATTTAAAAAATAATAAATATATGTTTATATTTATATAATAATAAATATAATAAATAATAAATATATGTTAGTTTATGCTAACGGACACTAGTGGCGTGATGCTAACGTATAGCTTTCCGTTGTTATTATTAGCATGTTTTTGGAAAATGATCCTTTTCACCTTGTTAATTTAATATAACGTAATAACTGTGCATATTATATATACAGTAAATATATATATTTATATATAGATTTTTTTTTAAGTGTTTTGTGTTTCAAAAAAAGACGTTCAGGTTCAGCGAAAAAAGTTAAAGGAGAGGTAGAGCTTGTGGAGGTCTGTTTCCAGGATTGAGGATTGATGAATATTAATGCATTATTCATATTAATGAATAATTAGTGACAGTTGTAGTGCTGTAAACATGCAACAGGACGAGTCACGATAGAGTTAAACACTCGGAACTTTTTCTCGGAAACCCGGCGTCCACACACAGGAAAGGAATGTCGTTATTTTAATACTGACTTATTTACATTGCATTTAGAGCCGGTGACCGTGGCGTACTTTTTAAACAAACCCGACGCGGCCAAGCATCACTTAGGAGCTTATCGCGTATTCCTTTCAGAGCCGAGCGAACGAGGAGACGGGTTTTTGGCCGCAACGTTTTGGTCTGAGGCTCTGAGGGCAGCCAGCTGTCACGACACAGGTCACACACACACACACACACACTCGTATCCGCTTTTCCAGATCTCTGAGACTCGCAGAAACTCGAGCTCGCGTGAGCAAACGCACCACACAATCAAGGCCGACTGGAGTTTCTCTCTCGCTGAAGAAACATCATGTGCTTTTGGTTACGTTTTAGGAACTTCTCAATATCGCGACTTCCCTCCATTTCAAATGTTTCGTCTGGAACAGAACCAAACACCAAACTCGACACAAAGCATATATTAGATTTCTACACCACCACACGAGCGCCAAAACTTTTATCATCGTTTACAGTGTTTTCATGCTTTTCACTCTGAGAAGAACGCTCCTTCAAATCTGTCCAAAAAAAAAAAAAAATCGAAACATTTCTTTCTGCTGCATTTGGAACGAATTTTGACAGATTTTATCTCAGGTACACGAACGCTGCTCCGAGAACGAGGCTTCTGTCCGAACGGAAAACGGGAGCAGTGATGTGTCCTTTGAAATGTCCTCAAGTTAAGAATAACAAAATACCACGAGATAACAAAAGATTAGAAGATAAGATGAAATGTAATGAGGTGAGAAGATAAGATCATGTAAAACGAGATCAGAGGAAATGAGAAGATCAACTTAGATAAGATCAAATGGAAGGATGAGGTGAAAAGATAATATAAAGATAATAAAATGAGACAAGATGAGAAGATTATATAAAACAAAATGAGATAAAATGATAAAATGGGAGGGCGATGTGAGAAGATAATATAACAGTAAGGTAAGATCATCTAATGAGATGAGATAACAAGATAATATAAAATGAGATGATAGAGCAGATAAGATGAGATTAGATTAGATTAGATAAATTGAAATGATATGAAATTGGATAAGATTAGACATGATTTAAAGAAGAGATAGTGTGAGAAGATAAAATGAGATGGGATGAGATGAGATGTGATGTGAGAAGATAAAATGAGATGAGATGATGAGAGAAGATAAAATAAGATGAGATGATGCGAGAGGATAAAATAAGATGAGATGGTGTGAGAAGACAAAATGAGATGAGAAGAAGTGAGAAGATAAAATGAGATGAGATGGTGTGAGAAGACGAGATGAGATGAGATGAAGTGAGAACATGAGATGAGATGATGGAGGGATGATAAAATGAGATGAGATGATGAGAGAAGATAAAATGAGATGAGATGAGATCAAGTGAGATAACAAAATGAGATGAGATGATTTGAGAAGCTGAAATGAGATAATATACGATACTATCTCTTGACCACTCAGCTGTATCCTGTCTCAATTTCATCCTAAGCTAATTTGGATAAAAGAATAAAACAAGTAAAATTAAATGTAAAGATAAGAGTCTTTGTGTAATTAATTTCTGGAGGTGATGAACGAATGGAAGAAAAACTTCCAGAACTGAATTTACTAAAAGAAATAAAAAATAAAAAGTGTACGCTTGCTGTCCAGACTTTATTTTCCCCACTTTTTATTCATAACGCATGCTGAAGACATCGCTGTGACTCTGTAACCTGCCGTGAGAAGCTCTTTGTTTAGAGGAACTCATCTCCCAATTAGCTTAATGTGCCTTTTTTTTATATGAAACACACCCCCCCCGCCGCCCCTGCCCCCTCCCCTCACTGCCGCCTCTCAGTTTCCCTTAGAAACCTCATTACTGCCCCCCACGCGTCCCCTGGCGCTAAGACGGATTAGCTTGTCACCGCAGTCCCGTACAGGACGCCTCTGAATCGCTGTCTGTGAGGTTAATGACAATTATCGAATAATTACACTGCTGTAAGTCGTAAGCGTCCAAGCTATCTATTGGAGTGTGTGTGCCACTGTGTCACCCCGGAATGGAGCCGGTGACGGGGGGTATTTATCTCTCGAAGGCCCCCGTAATGGCACCGTGGGCTTGTAAACGATCAGCGAGGGGAGCTGTAGCGGAGGAGAGCGATGATCCAGCTCTGTGTCAGCAAGAACAAAGACAACAATTATGCAATTAGCGCGACGGCGTATTAGCATCGCCGGGGTTAGAGTTTTATGATCAGAGTCATTAAGGGGAAAATATACATCGCAGTGAAAGTGTGTTGTTATTTACACGGTCATGTGTGTTTATTAGGTTGTTGTGCCGCACGTTGTGCGAGCCTTTGATTCACTAACAGAATCCAGGAACGATTTGCGTCTTTCAAATCAGCAAAATAACATCCGTTTTTTACTTTTGTAGCTTTAATGAATATGCGCATGTGGGGCGGAGTCAATGCAAATCGAGCAGGTCACTTCAAGGCCCATCTGTCAGTCAAAGACAAAATAAAACAACAACAACAAAAAAAAACATAATGAACTTATACCTTAGTAAAACAATGAGAAAGTTTCTTAAAATTATGATTAATTGCTGAACTCTGGACTGTGATTGGTCAGAAGGTGTTGATGAATTTTCTATAACAGCAGCTCTGAAATCACAGGTTTATTTATAATCAGTGCACTTGTTTGAATACGTTACAAATACGTTTCCATAGCAACAGCTCATTCACAATGATGTGTAACTAATTAATGAATGTGTGTAATTGTTGATGTAGTGACGTTTTCTGTAAGGAGATTTATGGAAGGAGTCTCCAGTGTCAGCGCTTTGCAACAGTCACAGGTAAAGCTGATTACATGATTTTTTGTCTTACTAACTTCAAGAGAGAGAAAAAAGCTGACTGACTGTTTATAGCTGCTGTAACGCAAGTGATAACAGGAACAAACTTTAAATATAATCATAAATGGATAAAGAGTTGTGCTATAATAAATACAGATCTGTAATCTTTGGCCGTGTGCTGTGGTGAAAGAGGAATAAAACACTCGGGGTGGAACAGTAACTCTGCTTCATCTCTCAGCATTTCGCTGTAACACATCGATGCAGAGTGTCTTATTATGTAAACAGTGTTTTGACGAGTGTCTCTTTAGCTTAAATTTTTGTCGTGTTCGAGTTCCAGTGTAACGATAATTTGAGTTTGAGCGAAATCGTGATGACTCTTGATTAAAAAAATGAGCGTAAAAATGTAAAAAAAAAACAAAAAAAAAGTCATTACATTGCTTCATTCATAGAGAGGTTTTTCTGCATCGCACTGTTTTCGGGAACGTGAGTAAGTGTGTGTATTGTTGTGTTGTGTTGTGTAGCCGTTTCAGTGTGTCCACTCCAGGCCTGGGAAGCGCTCTGATCAGTGAGCACTTCGCTCCCGGCGGACCCTCAGCACGGCTCCCGTATTGATCCGCGGATCTTTTCTCGCATCCTAGACCCCAACAAAGACCCCAGTATCACTGTATTCACTACTTCAAGGCGGGTTAAGCAGGAGTCCCCCTGTGATCTGAGCCAGGGCTTGAACCCTCCACTTCCTCAGTAGTCTCCCTTCTCTTTTTTTTTATGTTTTCCACCTCTGAATAATTTAGGAGGGACGCGGCGAGCCTTTTCCAAAGCCCAGCGCCTCGAGCCATGACTTCTGAAAGAGGCTCACCAGAGACTGGATCTGAGGGTCCGGCGAGAGACCAGACGTCCATCCAAAGAAAAAGACACGACCTTTATACACAACACGGCACGGTGACCGCACATGGCACAAACCCCTCCTCTAGTGCACACTACTTAGTCCCCTTGCTCCAAAGCTGTCTTCCTAATTATATATAAAAATCCCTGAGCGCTTCAAATCCGCTCGGCTAAGAACGTAGCGCAAATATTTTCCCAAACAATGTAAGCCTTTATGCAAATGTGTGTGAGGAAGCATTGTGATTAGCCAATCAGACGAGGAAGAAGACGAGTGGTGGAAAAAAAATGTCAAATTTATCACCGTCTTAAAGGTGTCCCTGCTACACAGCATCATGCTAGCATGTGCACACACTGTTTAGCATTAAAATAGTTAGCTAAGTTAATCAGCACCTGTTAGATAGCTACATTAGCTCATTTTGTAGATTTATTTATTTATTTGACAAAATTATCGTCTCTTTGCTCAGCTATTTCAACTAACTTTGCAAACAATGTCTGTTTTTGTGAACCGCTGGAACACATTGCTTTTTCCCGCTAGGTTAGTTTTAAGTAGCTAGCTTAGCTGTTACATGCTAGGTTAGCTTTCAGTTGTTAATTTTGATTTCTCTCAGTAGATTACCTTTTACTTGTGAAGTTAGCTTTCACTTGCTAGGTTTGTTATCACTCATTAGATTTGCTTCCACTTTCTTGATTGCCTTTTTCTTTATTTATAAGTTAGTTGTCACTTGCTAAGTTGGATTTTATTCTCTAGGCTAGCGAACATAATAAGTTTTACTTGCTAACACAGCAGTTATCACTCTCCAGGTTAGCTTTCGCTCCGTAGCTTTAATTACTAGTGTGGCCTCAGAGAATAAACTTTTACTGTTTTTTTCATTTATATTAAAAAATTGAGAACTTCATTCATGCCAGTTCTTTAATCCTCTTTTTTTTTTTACTGTTCCACTGCGTTTGAGCTTCAGCACTCACAGGTCGTGTTGGAGAGAAGAGAGACGGGAAGATGAGTGTGTCCAGACCTCATGGATGAAAAACAACCATAAATGACTATCCCCGATCCCTGGAGAGGGAAAGAAAGGAAAATCGGGAGGGATGGATATCCGTGCCGGGATGGACGAGCCTGTTTTCATTTTACCAGCAGAGTAAAGAAGAAAGGGGAAAAAGAGTTGAACATTTTCACCATGTGCTTCTCTGTAAACTCCACACGGCCTTCATACGAGCTCATATTTATCACCATCACCTGCACTGAACTTTATCCTCACGCCTGTCCATCAGTTTCTTCTCCGTCTGCTGCGCTAATCAACTGGGCTTCATGCTAATGCGCTACACTGGCACTGAAAGAAAACTGAGCTGATTTGATTTTACTGATGGTTGTCACGGTAACGTCAAAAAGGATAGCAAACCAGCATATTATTGTTATTTTCTATAGTTATCATGATTCAACAAAAACAACAAATTTTCACAGGTATTGAAGCTAGCTAGCGTAACTTTACGATCTGTTACAGGTTGTTAATCTGCTAATTAAACATCAAGGGCGTGGCCCAATATTCGAATGAGCATACGTGATTGACAGCCTTCCGTCTGAGACTCCGCCTACAATGTTGTTTAAACAACCAACACTTCCACACTAGATTGACTTTCACTCGTTCTCTACATTAGTTTCACTCGTTCTCTAGATTATCTTTCACTCGTTCTCTAGATTATCTTTCACTCGTTCTCTACATTAGTTTCACTCGTTCTCTAGATTATCTTTCACTTTTTTCACTTTTTTGATTAAAGCTTGAAAACACACTTTAGATAAAATCTGATTGGGCGGGACGAGCGATGTCAGCCTTGTGATTGGTGAAGCTTACACAAGTTTTACCTGAGATTAGCCCCGCCCACTTTACACCTGTAAAAATCACCAAACTGAGGCTTTAATGTAACGATAACCCGATAGCATGTTCCTTCCACTGCTTGGTTAAAAACCGAGTGTTTTTGGGGATGTGTGTGAGGTGTGTGAGGTCAGGACTGGGTCTGTGAGACAGATGTGAGGTGTGTGAGGTGTGTGTGAGTCTCGCAGGCGTCGAGGGAGTGTGTGTGAGAACCGTTGTGTGTGTGTGTGTGTGTGTGTGAACCTCCTTCACTGCTCCACCGTCTTTTATCATTTTCTCATCTCTCTCTCTGCAGCATCGGCTTGGCGCGGCTTTACAAAGGTGCATCAACATGTGCTCATAATTTGCTCCTTGGCTGCACTGCGACCTCTTGTGTGTGTGTGTGTGTGTGTGTGTGTGTGATCATTTAGAATAATGTGTGTGTCCCAGTCTCACACAATAGCGATTACTCCCTCCGTCGCTGTTGAAGTGAAAAGGTGGGAGGGAAAATGATCTCTGGAGGATTTAGAGGATTTGCTCAGCTGGAAGGAGAACTGACGAAATGGTGGACGCGATGTTCACTCGTGTGTTTTGGCGCTCGGTCCGAACATTTTAACGCAGAAAACAGCGATTTACTTTTTTCCAGACCTTAAAGAAGTTCAGCCAGAAAAATGAAATTCAGTTCTCGTCCCCTGTACAGAAGACAAAGTTGTGTTCGGTGTGTGTAGGTCGCTTGTTTAGTGTTAGAAACTACAAAGCTAATGTTGCTAACAAGTAATGGAAGCTTATGGCTACCAGTTTAGCATGTTTACATTTTATTCAAGTTTAGGTTGATTTGTTCCTTTAATGTAAGAGTTATAGGGACGTCCTGATGTTTCACTCTCATATCACCATAACATTTGTGAATGTCTGCACAAAACCCATATATAGATACACACACACACACACACACACACCATTAGCCCCTGGTCCTGCTGAGTTGGTGTGTGTGTGTGTGTGTGAGAGAGAGAGGGAATAAGCTAATGGACTCTTTGCTTAATGTGATAACACGCATTATAGACATACTGCCAGGAAGATGGAGCATTAGCCGTGTGTGTGTGTGGGTGTGTGTGTGTGTAATAGCATGGACTTGTTCCTCAGACATCACTCACACACAAACACACAAATTCACAATCAACACATTAAATTTACTGAGTATAGATTCATATATATATATGTGTGTGTGTGTGTGTGTGTGTGTGTGTGTGTGTGAGGAATGAATCCATGCCACACACACATACACAGACAGTGTGTGACAGGAAGCAGAGTGAAGGTCGGACCTCCGCTAAACGTCCTGATTGCTGACTGTAAGAATAAACATCATCAGTGGTGGTGCTGTACACACACACACACACACACACATGATCTTTAGACCATCACACACATGCAAAAACATTAACAGCAGTCATATTTCACACACAGCTGTTTTTGTGTAAGGAGTGTTTTCTATGTTTTGTGTGTGAGTGTGTGAGGACACCTTCCCATGATGCACTGCTCACCCTTTAGTCTTTAGACACACAGACAGACATGTTCTACATATCTGTACTGACTCACACACACACACACACACACACACAGAGCTGCTCTGAAACTCAATAGTCCTCCAGTCGTGTGTGAGCCGTCCCCCGAGGCGGTGCTGCGTCGATGACTCGATGGCTGACCTGAGTGTGTTAGTGCTAACACGTCTCTAACTCCAAATTACACGCTGAGAGCGAGTCAGTGAATGTGATAAGCATGGATTGACCAGTGACACTGGGATCATGTGACCTGAGATCATGTGACCAGCCGGGAGAAAAGGCCTCTGGGAGTTCACAATGAACTGCTGCTACTCACTCCGTCTGTCTCTCTGTCTCTCACTTCGTATTCGATTACTACAGCCAGGAGTACCGTGTGTGTGTGTGTGTGTGTGTGTGTGTACCCTCTTCGATATTACATATTAATATAGAAGATATAAATACTACAGTAGTAGTAGTAATATAAAATATATATAGGCGTGTACGACGTAGTGTGTAGTGTTGCATATTGGTGTATAGTGTATATAGGCGTGTACGACGTAGTGTGTAGTGTTGCATATTGGTGTATAGTGTATATAGGCGTGTACGACGTAGTGTG
>CM075005.1:981479-983895 GCA_037576675.1 Pangasius sanitwongsei | reverse complement strand
GTATAGTGTAAGGAGGGTATAGTGTATAGTGTAAGGAGGGTATAGTGTATAGTGTAAGGAGAGTATAGTGTAAGGAGGGTATAGTGTATAGTGTAAGGAGGGTATAGTGTAAGGAGGGTATAGTGTATAGTGTAAGGAGGGTATAGTGTAAGGAGGGTATAGTGTATAGTGTAAGGAAGGTATAGTGTAAGGAGGGTAAAGTGTATAGTGTAAGGAGGGTATAGTGTATAGTGTAAGGAGACTTTACTGTTTAGAGTATAGTGCAATGGTATAGTGTATAGTGTAACAGACTATAGTGGATAGAGTAAGAATATAGAGCATAATGTAACAGCTTAGTGTATATTGTGTATACTGTAAGGGTGTATAATATGTACATCGCAAATGAGGACGTAGAAACAGGAAGTGAGAGCATAGATACTGTTCTAGATAATATTTTAATAAATGGAAAATACAGTGGGGTATAAGGATCAGTGTAGGGTAAAAATACTGTCATATTGTGGTGTGTGTGTGTGTGTGTGTGTGTGTGTGTGTTGTAAGCGTGTAACGTTGTAGCGGATGTTTTTCTGTAGAATATATGACACAATCCTGATCGATGGGCCACTGTTGATCAGAGTGTAACCTGCGCTTAGCCGCAAACACATTAGCGAGTCTGAGAGCAGCTCATATCAAATTCAGAGACACAAGGATAAAGGAGGATAAGGACACACACACACACACACACATACCCACAGAGTCTATGCTGTAATGGTTTAAACCATATCGATGATCATTAATGACACAGATCTGAGATGTATGATGGAGGAAGTTCATTCAGGAGATGCACAGCTTCTTAACACTGACTTATCGCTGTTGTTACTGCATGTGTGTGTGTGTGTGTGTGTGTGTGTGTTTGTTGTAAGGGTGAAGAGTTCCAGGTAGAGCGTTTCTGCGCTGTGTGTTTTGGGGGTTTAAGGTGACACAATATTGGAGAATTTAAATTCATCATCATTCACTGATGATGTCATAAGGACCGTTACAACAGCCGACCAATCAGCAGCTTTGATTCAAACTCACACACACATTAGAGTCATAACACACACTCATTGTAATCACACAATCGTTATAACTACACACTTTCTTTTCTTTGTTTCTTTCTTTAAGGCATTGGCAACCATGCACATATGATTTATACAACAAAGCATTTAAAGCGTACACACACACACACACGCACGCACGCACAAACACACACACACACACACACACGTGTTCTGAGGGAGAGAGGTGTTGAAACACAGTGACTGCTCTAACAAGCGAAATAACAAAAAAATATACAATGTGTGTTTTACAAGTCCAGAGATCCTCTCTCTTTTTATAGTCTTTTTATTCCTCCCTCTCTCTCTCCCTCTCTCTCTCCCTCTCTCCCTCTCTCTCTCTCTCTCTCTCTCAGCGTGTGACTCACGGGAGAAAGTGGTACATTCCAAATCTAATATAAGTGGAATTACTCCCAAATTCCTTCGAACGTTGTAACCTGGTTGTAACCTTCAGCCCCAGCTCAAGACTGTTTGAAGCCCGAGTGGAGGATTTGGGAGGAGACTGAGTGTGGATTTGGCACACACACACACACACACACACACACACACGCTAATATGAAGTGTGTGTATTAGGACTGAAACTAAACTGTTTGCAGTAATTCATGGTGGATCTGTTTACAAAGCTTTAACCCTTTCACCTCTCTGACTTTACTCGTGTTTGTGTTTTACATTTTCAACAGTAAAAAGTAAAATCTTTTATACTGTACATCTCCATATTGCACACTGTTTCATGATGACAAACATTCACTCAAAAGTAAACATTTATACACACTATAATGAGAAATATCAGGCAATAAACTGCACCTTACCAGAGCCAGAAGATCAGTTTAAATTAAAACCAGTCTAAATCATTAATACATACGGACCGATTTATATACAAAACACACAGAAGGTAACGTTTTCAGTTACAGAACACACACACCGTTTCTCTGTCTGTAGCTGAGTGTGTGTGTGTGTGTGTGAGAGAGAGAGACAGACTGTCCCTGAGCAACATGTCAAGATATTTTAATAATAATCACAATAATAATTATTATTATTATTTTGAAATGTGCTGAAATTTACAATTTTAAGAAATGCAAGATATCAGAATGAGAAAGAAAGAAAGAAAGAACATTATGTGTTTTCACTTGTAAATTGATGTATTTAGCTATAAGCTAGCTATAGACTGCACCTAACATTTTAGCCGTTGAGCCATTAAACCCTTAATACAGACAATGTAAAGGCACGGTAACCATGGAAACGAAACGGAATTGTCTGGAACGCCAACATTTACCTGAGATATGTTGTTAAATTACTAATAAAATGCTGACGCTTGGCATCACGTGCTAACACAACTAGCATGGTTT
>CM075005.1:968979-976479 GCA_037576675.1 Pangasius sanitwongsei | reverse complement strand
GAGACGGAGGGAGAGGGAGTGAGAGGGAGTAAGATGGAGGGAGAGGGAGTGAGGAGTGAGATGGAGTGAAGGTAAGTGAGGGGGAGGGAGATGGAGTGAGATGAAGTGAGAGGGCATGAGGGGGAGTGAGACAGAGTGAGATGGAGTGAGAGGAATGAGATGGAGGGGGAGTGAGAGGAATGAGATGGAGGTGGAGTGAGAGGAGTGAGATGGAGTGAGAGGAGTGAGATAGAGTGAGAGGAGTGAGATGGAGTGAGAGGAATGAGAAGAATGAGGTGGAGTGAGAGGGAGTGAGATTGAGATGGAGTGAGAGAAAGTGAGGGAACAGACAGGAAGCTGTGATGCTCCATGCCGTGTGGAGAACACGTTCTGTGTGCAGAGCAGAGCAGAAGATGGCTAATTTAATGACTCGACCCTTTTTGCTAAGTACCAAGATAGCTAACGGTTAAACTCAGGTTCTTGGTTCTAAGAAGATAATAATGAGCAATAATATGCTTAATTAGGTTTTCTAGCTTCCAAAAAGGGTTCTACTTGGAAAGACATTGTTGTGAAGTTCTATACAGAACCTCTGAGGGTTCTAATTTTTTTAGAGTGTTTCTTACTAGGTAAAAAGTCCACATTCAATCATGCGCACTCTCGGAAACATATTGTTGTCGGTTCCTTTAGATAACCATTGAGGGTTCTAAATTTTTCAAGAGTGTAACTCGAGGTAGAAACACCACTTTTAATTATTCACACTTTGTTATTCAAGGGTTTTTAAGGATTCCTTGGAAAAATAAGGGTTCCTAATTTTCCAAAAATGGGTTCTTTGTGAAGTTTACTGTGTAGAAACACCACATTCTCTCATTCACACCTTGTTCTTTAAGGGTTCTTTAAGAGTTCTTTAGATAATCAAGGATTCCTAGCTACCAAGTTGGAAACTCTTCTGATAGGGAACACTTTGGTGTAGGGTTCTAGATAGAACATTTTTGGGTTCCTACAGAGGGATGCTTAAGAAGAACTTAACTAGAATTTCGGTGTCCATGAGAGAAAGACCGGAGAACCTCCACTTTTTGTCTTTTGAACCCGCAATGCCCTTTGAAAATGTCTTACAGTATTATACTGTTACAATGCTATGTTACATCATTACACTCTTAAAGTGTTAAAACGGTACACTGTTACACTGTTACAACATTACAGCGTTACACTGTTACAACATTACAGCATTACACTGTTGCACTGTTACAACATTACAGCGTTACACTGTTGCACTGTTACAAATGTGCAACTTTACAGTGTTACATTGTTACAACGTTGCAATTTTACAGTGTTACACAGTAACATTTACACAGTACACATGTAACAGTGTAACGTTGTAACATCGTAACACTAACGTTGCACCGTTGAACAGTGTAACACTGTAAAGTTGCAACGTTGTAACAACAGTGCACCGTTAGTGTTACGATGCTACAACGTTACACTGTTACATCATTGCAATGTTACAGTGTTACAATGTTACGACAATAAAACGGTACTCTGTTACAATGTTACAGTGTTACACTGCTACAACGTTGCAACTTTATAGTGTTACAATGTTACAACAGTAAAACAGTACTCTGTTACAGTGTTACACTGTTACAATATTGCAACTTTACAGTGTTACGACATTACAACGTTAAAACGTTAGTGTTACAGTGCTACAACTGATAACAGCCAGCAAGAGTCCATAATAAAGCCCTTTACACGTGTGTATACATACACATTCCATACAGTACGTGATTTTTCGGTGTGTGTGCTTGTGTGTGTGTGTGTGTGTGTGTGCTTGTGTGTGTGTGTACCTGCAGTATGTAGCCCCGGACGTAGTCTCTGAGGGTCCAGCCGAGGCCGTGCAGGATGTGCAGCACCTCGTCCTGCTTGAGGACGCTGAACAGGCGGTCCAGCAGGATCTTGAGGCGAACAGGAAGTGCGTGTGTTCCGTACAGCATCAGACTGCTGATGTCAAACACCACGTTGGACTGAACGATCTCCACCTGGGACGGGTGGTACAGGTGCTGCGTACTCAGCTTATCCAGAGCTGCGGCAACACACACACACACACACACACAGTCAGATTTCTTTTACCGCGGACCAGCAACATGTTTTGGTTCAGTTTTTGGTCTTGTTAAAGAAATAAAGAAAATAAGTAATGAAAAAAACAACAAAAACAAACAACCTTTTAGTCTAGAATTTTAAAACTATACTTTATTTCTTCTGTATTTATTGCTTTGTTTATTTGGCAGTAAAACTTTTATATCAGCATGTTTAAGGAAATAAATAAATATTTAGATAAAATATTATCATTGTTATTGGTTCTGTTTTTGTGTTGTTAAAGAAATAAAGTAAGAAACCAACCAAACAAACAAATGAATAAAAACATTTACTCTAAAAGAGACAAATAATAAATGTTACTCTAAAATAAATAAATAAATAAATAAATAAATAAATAAATAAATAAATAAATAAATAAATCTATTTGGTTGGTTAATTTTTTTGCACTTTGTAAAACATTTTCTTTCATCATGTTTAAAAAGTACTGTGTAAAAAAATTATTATAATTATTAATATTAATAAAATTAAAATTAAAATTAAAATTAAAATTAAAATTAAAATTAAAATTAAAATTAAAACAAATAAGTTACATTACATAAATTTACTGAGAGGAAATAATCACATACACACATACACACACACACACACACACATACACACATACACACACACACTGAGCTGACCGTGAGCGACCCATCCGTGTTTGCACTGGTCACAGGTGCGCAGGTGAATCTTCCCCGGCTGGAAACATTCACAGGTGCAGTTCACCAGAGTGCAGCGAATCGCCTGCAACACACACACACACACACACACACACACATACACACACACACACCATTATCAATAATACAAATCTATTATCAGTTGAGTTGTTCAGTTTAACTGTAATCTGTCAATCCAATGTTAAATGCAAATCCATGATGATGCACTTCAAGCACACACACACACAGAGTCACACACACATACACAGAGTCACACACACACACACACACACACACACATACACACACACTAACACACTCACACACACAGAGTCACACACACACACACACATACACACTAACACACTCACACACACATACACACATACACACTAACACACACACACAGAGTCACACACACACACTAACACTCACACACACAGAGTCACACACACACACACTAACACACTCACACACACAGAGTCACACACACATACACTCATACACACTAAACACACTCACACACACAGTCACACACACACACACACACACACACACACACACTCATACACACTAACACACTCACACACACAGAGTCACACACACACACACACAAAACCCAATATGACACATTTGCTAACACATATTTACATAACTGACCAAAGAGCATCTCTTATTAATGTGACTTTAAATAAATGAGCCATGCTGAAGCATCACACACACACCTGTGTGTGTGTGTGTGTGTGTGTGTGTGTGTGTGTGTGTGTGTGGTGTGGGTGTGTGTGTGTTCCCCACCGTGTGAACTCAAGCTCACCCCCGAAAGCTTTTAGCGGCGACAGAGTTAAACGTCTCACAGAGACACTGGAACACGAGATGATGTCTGACACACACTGAATTAAAGTGAGTGTGTGTGTGTGTGACTCTGTGTGTGTGAGTGTGTTAGTGTGTGTGCATACAGAAGGAGAACATTTTACTTCCTATCTGTATATCTGTATATATTTCTAGCTAGCTGATCGTTAGTTTGACTTATTAGAACCAAATTTAATTAATAAAATATTTTTCAAGAGTAGAACCGTTTTTTTTTTGGAAGTAAAGAACCTTTAATCATCCAGTGATCCTTAAAGAACCCTTAAAGAACCTTTATTTTTCCTAAGAGTGTATGTGTCGTGTGTGTACACGTGTGATATAAACAGTTTTACACCACACATGAAAATAAATGTTTTATTATTAAGAAAAAAAGAAAAGGTTCTTCAAGGGTTCTTCAAAGAGTTCCATCCAGGTGAAATCTGCACCAAGTAGCTCCAAGCAGAACCTTTTTCGGAACCGTTGTATTCGCTGGATATGTCTTCAGGTCAAACTCCAAATTACTGCTCATTATTTTCAGCGTAGCAGCTAGAACCTGTCAGGAGTTCAACATTCATCTACGTCCTGCAGAAATAAAGGTTCTTTAAGGGTTCGGCAGATAAATAAGGGTTCTTCGCTCCCAAAAAAACAGGTTCTAGTTGGAATATTTGAAAGCTTTCCTGTGTGGTTCTCCAGCAGGGACAACCGAAGAACATCTAAGAGTGCGTAAAATATTCTCAGAGTGTCCTGAAGGCTCAGAATGAAAGTAATCTATTCAGTAATCAAGAACGTTTTCAGATAAACGAGGAAGAAGTAGAAGAAGCAGAAGCAAGTGAGAAGCAGAGTCTGGAGAAGATCCGTGACGGGTTCTCCAGACCCTCCCGTCTGTGTGAAGGTGAACCCGAGAGAACCGATAGAGTAGTTTATCAGCGTTTCTTTTTTATATTTAGAAATGTTTCATTTTGTTATTGTTTGTCCAAATCCGCCGTTTAGAGTCAGACGATCATCTTAACATTCATATGAAATACACACACAGCGCTGTGCAAAAGTATAGACACCTTATTACTGTTTTTTAATATGTTTTTTTTGTCTTAGAGGTTCGCTGGATCTCTTCCGTGTTAATGTGTCTGTGGAAAAGAACAAAATTTAGATTTCCGTATGTTAACTTTCCAAAAATGTAAACGTTTAGAATTCCGTGGAGAATCAGAAGAAGAAGGAGAAGAAGGAGAAGCAGAAGAAGGAGAAGCAGAAGAAGAAGCAGAAGCAGAAGAAGAAGCAGAAGAAGGAGAGAAGAGCAGAAGAAGAAGGAGAAGCAGAAGGAGAAGCAGAAGGAGAAGAAGAAGGAGAGAAGAAGCAGAAGAAGGAGAGAAGAGCAGAAGAAGAAGCAGAAGAAGGAGAGAAGAAGAAGGAGAGAAGAGCAGAAGAAGGAGAGAAGAGCAGAAGAAGAAGGAGAAGAAGGAGAGAAGAGCAGAAGAAGGAGAGAAGAGAAGAAGAAGGAGAGAAGAGCAGAAGAAGAGCAGAAGAAGAAGCAGAAGAAGGAGAGAAGAAGAAGGAGAAGAGCAGAAGAAGAGTGAGGACGCTGCAGAAGGACGGTGCTGGGTTGACGGAGCTGTGTGGAAGGTTAGCGTGGTGCTGCTTACTGAGACTTAGAGCTCGTTCATATTATAATCAGCGCTTCAGAGGGTACCAGAGGAACAGAACCTTTTAGAACTGAGGACCGGCGTCAGGAGGAGAACCGAGTCCGGGTCTTATACAGAACGCGGGTTTTGTGCTTTTGGTCACGTGGTGTGTGTGAAACGCTTCATCACGCCGTTTAGAGCGCTTTCTCTGCCGTGAGGTTTGTTTTTCTTTTTCACAGTCCCTCAGTCCCACTCCCAGTTTCCTCATGTCTCGAGTTGCTGAATTCCGTCTCATTTCGGGAATGATTAGAGAGAGAGAGAGAGAGAGAGAGAGAGGGAGAGAGGGAGAGAGGGAAAGAGAGGGAGAGAGGGAGAGAGAGGGAGAGAGGGAGAGAGAGAGAGAAAACCCCGGCTGGTTTGCGTGCTCTGTAAATCTGGCCTCGTCCCATTTCTGCGGTTTTGGTGAAAACGACTGGCTTGTGTTTGTAACACACTCGCAGATCGGAGGCCTGATTGCAGCTGTTTCTGCAGGCCACAGTGCGGCAGATAATCAAGGCCACTCTACTGTATACACACACACACACACACACACGCACACACACACACGCACACACACACACACACACGGAAATACACAGAACACACATTTCTGCCACTTCTTACTCCTTGACTCTGTTATCGAGACGCAGCCGAATCACACTGTTAACATTTACACACTATTTCATTTATACTTTTAAAAAATGTGTATATAGTAAAATGTGTATTTGTAAGCTGTGTGTGTGTGTGTGTGTGTGTGTGCGTGTGTGTGTGTGTGTGATGGCGGTTTGCTGTGTTTATTTAGTGTCTGTCGTGATGCTATTAAAGCTGTTTGTTTATCTCGATCCTTCCTCCCTGTTTTCACTCGTGTTGGCTAAACGCAGCGTCCGGCCGCTCTTGTGGTCAAGAAAGAAAAAAAAAACAATCACTATCTGTCGTTATGCTAACACAGAATGTGAAGAAAACACACACACACACACACACACACACACAAATATCAAACACGAAGTCATTTCCACGGACTGACGTGTTAGTTAACGTCGCCGTAATGAAGCGATTAGAAGCCGAGCCGTGGGTTGTTTTTTTTTTTTTTAACAAACTAGCGCAGCGTCGCTAACGAGACGGCCTGCTAACGAGCAGTGAAAGTTCATTAGCGCTAAAGATTCGCCATCAGGGTCTGAAACACTGACGCTAACGTTTATTAATAACCATCACGGCTCTTACAGACAGAAGCTGCTGCCACGTTCTCACGCTAGTTTACGACACAGAGTTAGCAGACGCCGAAACCGGTGACGTTTTTCTACCGGTTTATTTCCCTCGGTGTTTTCCGCCATGTGATGTTTTTCTTTTTTTTTTTTTTTCCTTAAAAAAACGGATTTGGAACATGTGCTATCAGGTATCCCTTCTTTATTCCACTTTATCCTGCATTTTGTAGGTTTAGAGACAAATAAAAATTCCTAAAATTGTCCAGGATTTTGTTTTTCATCACTCACACGGTGGAAAGAAACACAAACCTGGAGCCGGGGTTTATGGTTGTGTGTGTGTGTGTATAATATAACTTGACTTTAAAGGCTTTAAAAACTCCCTTTTTGTACAAATTCATATTTTAAAAACGTAATTCTGACACAGGAGCAAACCTTTACTAAATGAAAATGTTTTTAAATTCTGTTCTTTGTCTTGTTTGTTTGTTTGTTTGTTTGTTTGAGGAAGAAGCAACGATTTGAGGAAATGAATGTTCTAAATAAAGGAACTGACAAACTACAGATTAATGTTCAAAAGTTAAAGAAAAGGCCATTTTCTTCTTAAACAAAAGAAAAGCAAGCTGAAGCGAATGAAGTTGTTTTAAAAACTAAAATCCAACAATTTCACTGAAAGCCGTTTGAGCAGGAAAGCGTGTGAAAGCGTTCTGAATAAAGGAGCTGATGACTTACACATTTCTGTTTTTATTTTATTAATTCTTAAACAACAGAAAAGTGAGACAGAGAGAGTGAGACAGTGTTGAGAAAGTGAGACAGTTTTGAGTGAGACAGCGTTGAGAGAGAGACAGAGAGAGTGAGACAGTGTTGAGAGAGTGAGACAGCGAGAGTGAGACAGCAAGAATGAGACAGCGTTGAGAGAGAGACAGCGTTGAGAGAGAGACAGCGAGAGTGAGACAGCGTTGAGAGAGACAGAGAGAGTGAGACAATGTTGAGAAAGTGAGACAGTTTTGAGTGAGAGTGTTGAGAGAGTGAGAC
>CM075005.1:963288-968879 GCA_037576675.1 Pangasius sanitwongsei | reverse complement strand
GTTGAGAGAGACAGAGAGAGTGAGACAATGTTGAGAAAGTGAGACAGTTTTGAGTGAGAGTGTTGAGAGAGTGAGACAGTGTTGAGAGAGTGAGACAGTTTTCAGTGAGAGTGTTCAGAGAGTGAGACAGTGTTGAGAGAGACAGTTTTGAGTGAGAGTGTTGAGAGAGTGAGATAGTGTTGAGAAAGTGAGACAGTTTTGAGTGAGAGTGTTGAGAGAGTGAGACAGTGTTGAGAGAGAGAGACAGTTTTGAGTGAGAGTGTTGAGAGAGTGAGACAGTGTTGAGAGAGAGAGAGACAGTTTTGAGTGAGAGTGTTGAGAGAGAGACAGCGAGAGTGAGACAGGGTTGAGAGAGAGACAGCGAGAGTGAGACAGGGTTGAGAGAGAGACAGTTTTGAGTGAGAGTGTTGAGAGAGAGACAGTTTTGAGTGAGAGTGTTGAGAGAGAGACAGCGAGAGTGAGACAGGGTTGAGAGAGAGACAGTTTTGAGTGAGAGTGTTGAGAGAGACAGTGCTGAGAGGAGGACGTTTCTACAGCAGACTCTCTGAGAGACGGATAAATATTTAAAACAGAGAGAAATATAATTTAACCCGAGGCTAACACACACACACACACACACACACACACACTCGTGTCCCGTCCTCGCCGCAGTGAGACGTTCCCTCACTCAGCAGGAGAAATGTGTGTTCAATGTGTTGAGGAAAGAATGAGAGAAGACAGGCTAGGTAAAAAAAGACGGAGATGAGGCGAGCCTTCACGGCGGCCATATTGGAAACAGGTGACAAATAAAAGCGGTATGAAGGCAGTCTTTGTCCTCCACCACTCCCATCTGTCCTCCCAGAACGCTAACACACAGCGGCTACGCTAACACAGCGGCTACGCTAACGTCACAAATCACAAACAAACCATTTAGCGGAGACTGGAGTCATGATTAGCGGTAGCGCTAGTGGTTAGCGTGATGATGATGATGATAATGGCCTTATTTATATACCACATTTTATACGTTAAGAATGCAGCCTGTGTGTGTGTGTGTGTGTGTGTGCGCGTGTGTGTGTGTGAGTGCATGTGTGTGTGTGTGTGTGTGTCAGGTCCCTCTCGGACACACACAGATCAGCAGCTAGCGCTACGCTAATGGGAACCAAATGGGCCATGAGTCTCCTGTGAATAACGCTGAAAGATGGAACCATGTGTTCTTATAGAGACCCCTGGGGTCCACCTGTCTGTCTCTCTCTCTATCTGTCTCTCTCTCTCTATCTGTCTCATTCTCTCTGTCTGTCTCTCTTTCTCTATCTGTCTCACTCTATATGTCTCTCTCTATCTGTCTCTCTCTCCCTCTATCTGTCTCTCTCTGTCTCTCTTTCACTCTACTGTCTCTCTCCCTCTATCTGTCTTTCTCTCTCTGTCTCTATCTGTCTCTCTTTCACTCTACTGTCTCTCTCCCTCTATCTGTCTCTCTCTCCCTCTATCTGTCTCTCTGTCTCTATCTGTCTCTCTCCCTCTATCTGTTTCTCTCTCCCTCTATCTGTCTCACTCTCTCTATCTGTCTCTCTCTATATATCTCACTCTCTCTCCCTCTATCCGTCTCTCTTTCACTCTACTGTCTCTCTCCCTCTATTTGTTTCTCTTTCCCTCTATCTGTCCTTCTCTCTCACTCTACTGTCTCTCTCTCCCTCTCTCCGTCTATGTCCCTCCCTCTATCCGTCTCTCTCCCTCTATCCGTCTCTCTCCCTCTATCTGTCTCTCTCCCTCTATCCGTCTCTCTCTCCCATTATCTGTCTCTCTCCCTCTATCTGTCTCTCTCCCTCTATCTGTCTCTCTCTCTGTAACGTGGACTGAGAAAATGAACATATATTAAAAACCGATGATGTATTTTTAGTCATGTGACGCACTCCAGCTCTTCATCTGTCTGTTTAAAGACTTCGCCGCTTCAGTTCTAAGACACAGAAAGGAAATGACCGGCTGACGGAGACGGCGTTGTTACGCACGCGCAGTGCAGGCGTGTGAGCGTTTCAGACGCTTCAGTGTGGACGAGTGATTTTTGGAAAACGTTTGAAAACACCAGTGTAGATGGAGAGCGATTTCAAACGAAGGTTTCAGATCTTTCCGGATTAATGAGGACGTAGCCTAGGATTTTAATTTTGAAAATCTTTATTTTTCTTTTCCGTTTCTGAATTTGTACATCGCATTTTGGAGCTAAACTAAAGTCGATCAGATCTTATTTAAACTGCAATAACGGTGCGATTTCAGCCAATCAGCAGTCACCAAATCACCTGCTTTATTTTTCATTACATTTCTGCACTTTACAGTTGTAAAAGAAAAGGAAAAAGAAGAAAAGAGTTTTCTCTCGCTCTCGTTCTAACCTAACCCGAGTTTCTGTTGCTCTAAAGTGAGAAAATGAAGTGTGTTTATTTTGTCAGATGACAAAGAAAAGCTGGTGATTAGACACACTCGGTAGTCACTACCATATTGCTCAACTCTCTCTCTCTCCCTCTCTCTCTCTCTCTCTCTCTCTCTCTCTCTCTCTCTCACACCGGGGTGTCATGCAGTGTTACACAGAGCATCTGGCAGTCAGGGTTCCTTAAAGGAGAAGTTCAAACGTCCCTCTTTACTGCAGTTGTAGTCGATCAGCTATTTTAGCTACCAGTTTAGCGTCGTGTCGGTCTGATTGCTGAAACGCCAACTAGATTTAGAGTATAGTTACCTAATAGTGGACCATGTGACCGAATTCAGCCAATAGAAAAACATCGATGACATCACACGGAATTGTGACAAATTCCTACAACGAGTGTTGCCAGGCAACCAGGGAATTATGGATGCTAAATAAACCGTTCGTCATGACAAATATGTACGACTGACAAACCACTGTTGCTAGGCAACTGGGCAAACCTTACAAACCTTACATTGTGACAAATTCATACAAGTTTGCACAACGAATGTTCGATTGCTAGGCAACTGCGGAATATGGACGCTAAACAAACCTTAAGTTATGATAAATTCATACAACTTTGAAGAAACTGATTTTTAGTCCGTGACCTAAATGTAAACGTAAACAAAACACTGTTGCTAGGTAACTGGGGAAAATGGACGCTAAGCAACCCTTACATCATGATGTATTCGTATAAAGTTTGAACAAACCAACTGACTTTGTTGCTAGGCAACTTAGGGAACCTGGACGCTAAGCAAACTTTATGTTACGGCCTTGATTTTACAGATGTGTTTTAAAAATAGGAGAATGTGAGGATGATGTACAGATCTTGTTTTTTGTTTTATCATGATATTAGTCAGCACATGATTAAATTTTTTTATTACGGAAATTACTGTTTCGTTGTTGTTGTTTTAAGCGTTCCTCGTGACGTGTGCGGTCTGATCCTCCAGTCAGTACTGTAGAAGTGAATAATGGAGCGTAAAACGACATCATGATTCTCTCATTGTACAGTTAGAATATGTGTTTAAACGTTGACCTTCCTCACACACACACACACACACACACACACACTCGACGTGGCTCTCGGCGTGTGTTTTGCGACCTGGCGTTGTCCACGGAGGCCTGTCCGCCATCTGGTGGAGGAATTCGCCGCTCCAGACAAAAGGATTGGCAGAAAACTCGCTTTGTCTGAAACCTCGCTGCTATAAAACACCTGGACGAAATCAGCAGGTGACGAGAGAGCGGGCGAGCGAGAGAGAGAGAGAGAGAGAGAGAGAAAGAGAGAGAGAGAAAGAGAGAGAGATACAGCACTTTGAAGTGTCCTTCTCCATCCTTCATCCCCCCGACAAACATCGCTATACGCAGAACCTCGTACCTGATTTGGACGTTAAACTCTACTTTGGTTCATTTGTCCTCGTTACAGAAGATCAATAAAATAATATCGATCAATAAAAATATCGTGATGTGATGAAATATCTGTACGGAAAGTATCGCGATATCAAATCGATATTTTCTCCATATCTACCACTCCTGCTACTTTCAATTCCTTTAAAGCGAAAGTGCTATCAAATTTCACGACATTAAGGATTTCAAAATAAACGTTATATCGTTAAAAACGGCACGGTTGCTAGGCAACTGGGGAATAAGTGCACTAAGCCAAAGTTTTGTATATTTTTCAACAAACAAACATCAATTTTGAAGATTTTGACAGCATGTTTCAATAAAACTCATTGTGAGAGCACTGTTGCTAGGCAACTGGAGAATACTGAAACTAAGCAAACCTTACATCGTGACAAATTCGTACGAACTTCAACAAACCACTGTTGCTAGGCAACTGGAGAATATTGACACTAAGCAAATCTTACATTGTGACAAATTCGTGCGAGTTTTAAAAAAAAAAAACACTGTTGCTAGGCAACTGGCGAATATGGACATAAATTCATATATATGACCAAAGCAAAGTGGTTGGATTTTGTTCATTTTCCAACAAATGAAAAGGCGCGTTCGCTAATTCCACCACCAACCTTAAAGCTTATACAAATAAACATGAATTTAGCTAGCTAACCTTACATCATGACAAATTCGTACAAGCTTGAACAAACCACTGTTGCTAAGCAACTGGGAAATAATGACACCAAGCTAATCTTACAACGTGACAAATTTGACAAATATGACGATTAGATTTTGTACAATTTTGAACAAATGAAGATGATTAGATAAGAAAAGTTACAGATCATAACTCCGCCCCTAACCTAAACCTAAACCTTAAATTTAACGTAACGTTATTATAGGGACATGTTACGAATTTGCGCTTGGAACTTTATGAAACTGAACACGTTACCTTTTTAGATTTTATACAGACCGTGAAGATACAGTGACAGTAGAAATCAGACGGAATTGTCAGGAATGTCGATGTTTACCTCAGAAATATCGGTAAATTATTAATTTAAAAAAAAAAAAACTCGCACACCTGAGATTACGCTGTAATGATGCTTAGTGACGAGCGTTACCCGAAGCAGAGTGAACTCCACATCAGTGCTGGTAAACAAAGCAATCAGAAAATGTGAAAACAATGACTATAAGACTATAAGTGTGTGTGTGTGTGTGTGTGTGTGTGTGTGTGTGTGTGTGGAATTTTCTGTTAAACACAAAGGCACGCGGCTGCGGTTGAACACAGCATAACCCGAGCACGCAGAACTAGAAGAGTAATTCTCAGGAAGGTTTCGAGCGGCTCGTTTTGACCCGAGTGGAACAGAAGGCTTCATTCTCCGAGCTGTCACTGGACTCGGTTTGATCTCCGTCAGAAGGAGCTTTGAGGAAAGAACCGCAGGGTCTCAGCGGTCCGGGAAACAAAATGCTGCTCACGTCCTGCATCTCGTCAGTGTCCGGCTCTGAAACCCCTGCAGTCTCTCTCTCTCTCTCTCTCTCTCTGTCACGCAGCACTGGACATATGTGCCCCTACGTGTCGGCCATGTTAAACACGCTAGACTGTGCCGTAGCGCACCGTAGCACTGACGCTAATTAGCCCTTATGTTCTGTTCAGGTCAAAAACAACACACGAAAAAAGATCGGTTTTACATTTTTTTTTTTTTTTTCAGCACGGACCGTAACGCTCTCGGCTCAGTTTCTCTAATTAGCACGAACAATCTTTTTTTTCTTTTTTTTT